>WURT03082243.1:8294-31512 GCA_009936505.3 Holothuria glaberrima | reverse complement strand
CTCTTCTGGTTTGGGAGTCTATGAGCGACGATACTTACCTCCTATTTACATCCCACCTCCCACCCCGTGGGGACTCCAACCATTCTTCGTTGCTGACCATACCGATTCACAACTACCTTCTTCGGGATTTTCGCTGATGGAGCCTCCTCTTGAGTAACCAGTCCTCCAACATCAGTCCGCTGTCTACGAGCCCGTCCACTTCCGGCTCCCGTCGACCATGTGGCACCGGCTCAAGGCTCATGAGTAACCTCCACTGACTGCGAGACGGAACATCGCCAACGCAACCTTCATTTACCAACTTCGACTCTCCTTCGCCAACCTGGGATGTCCTCATCGAAAGCTACTGTCTAGGTGAGATATGGTGTTCCTATCTTCTTTACTTTGTTGGTCCGTCTTATGCGGCCCCTTTGGGGGGATGGGTCCTTAACTCCGGGGTCTACTCAGCTCGGCAAAGTGCAGAAGGAAGAGCTAGGGCTTAGGTCATAGGTATTCCCGCGGTGTTATTGGTTTGCCAGACGATTATTGCGGGCAATAATGGGATCCAGGACAAAGCATGAAGGAGAGCAGCCCGGGATACATAGGTAAATAGGAGGTAAGTATCGTCGCTCATAGACTCCCAAACCAGAAGAGTTTTGGGGAGTCTTACTGAAGATGTAGCAGATAACAAATTCCTTTTGTGTTTTACTTCCTAATCCTGTGTAAGTCTTATAGAAATGTCAAGAGAGATACAAGCCATGGATTACTGAGTGACCTTTGTGGTACATACCTCACTTCAAAGCGATACATCTCCTTTCAAATAACAACTCCCTGGTCATATGAAAAAAGAAGCATTCTTTGGAACTACCTTGAGCGATCAACCCCCTGGTAACATACATCAAGCAAGAAATAGGAATGTAATTACTCTCTGTAAACATGCCGTGATGGTCCTTCTTAAAAATTCAACAAAGACACCTCACCAGATCAAAGGCGGCATGGGGTATATTAAGTATCAGACATCGTTACCTGATCCGGGCCTTTAAGCAATCTTTTCTATCATTGTGCTCACACTGCGTAAAAAAACAATTAACACATACTTGACTAGCCTGCTGGCCTAAACCAATTAAGTAACTTGTTTGTGTATTTTGGTGTATCAGGTATTGTCAATCAATTACTCAAATGTGAAAGCTGACTATATCAGGTGTCTATGTAGTGTGCTTCATTTCCTCCCTGAGGCGATAAGATGTAATCAGGCATAGAAGGAGCATGTTACAAACCTTAAGAAGAACAGTTTCATCATGGACGAGAAGGTCACTTAAGTCATATGTCTCATCATGTGACATGGCTCTTTCGGGGATCAGTATTCCCTTCGGATTATCGTTTGGATTTTGCCATTCAGCATTAAGCCGAAGAGGTTTTAAAAAATAATATAGTGAAGCATTTAAGACAGTTGTAACTTTCACTATATAGCAGGGCTATCTGAGGGTTCCTTGTTCCGTAAGATTTTGTTTGGAATAGTAACCCTTGGGAGTAATTTCATGTTTTGAATGCAGAGGGCTTTATCAGAAAGCGTCTTGACTTGTTCCATTCCTCAGTGTATTAACATGCACTGAAAATCTTGCGACTTAAACCAATTGGTTACAAACTGGGCCGTAAAACCTCATCTAACTAACTGAAAATATTGCGTTTCGGGATGTGAGTTTCTCAGTCCGGTATCAGATTGAGCTAAGTGTCACTTGGAATGGTCATAAATGCCACCATGTGTTTTTGATTCCCTAACATGTCTTTAAAAAGAGTAAATCCGGATATGGGTAGCTTTGGGTGAGTTGGGAAAATATGGCCAAGGGTCAAGGTGCCGAAAAATAACAATAAATAGAGAAAAATGAACGTGACAAACAACCCCTCAAACCCCTCAAATGATTTGTCAAGACATTTTCTTTTAGTTGATGAACATGTTTTGTGAATCATATTAATGATGAGGTCAGGTGCGTAGCGAAGGTGTAATTTTTTTGGGGTGTAGAGATCATATTTTGCCGACAGACCTGGTGATGCGTAAAACGAGCGCGAAGCGCGAGCTTTAGCGGGTGGGGTCCTGGGGCCCGCCTTAAGGCCCCGGTAAGGTGCACGGGCAAAGCCCCGGTGGGGGTCCAGGGGCCAAAGCCCCTGGATGCTCTGAGGCTTCAGCATTTTTCTGGGTAAAAAACTAAGTCCCAGGATAGGTATATTTTGGTTCATGATGCATTAATCAGTGTAAAGATTCCTAATAATTCTAATGTGTCAGGAAATTCCTCCCGTCATGGTACTATACCTCAGGAGCTAAACCTGAAGTTGAGAATTTGAACACTATGCGTTCAGCATTTGAACAGTATGCGTTGAGCATTTGAACACTAGACTCGTCAGGCGTTCAAATACGTTAAATGTTCATATAGGCGTCCGGCGTTCAAAAATGGAGAAAAGTGTCCAGAGTCTTAACACTGTCGTCTCCAAATATGCTTTGAACGCAAGGATGGATCCCAGTTGCGTGCCAAGTATTTCCTTTAAGGGGAGCCTTGCAGGATGTTGTTTGATCGCCGGTTTGCGGAGGGCTCTAGGGGGAAGGGGTGTCCCCCTCCCCTTTTGAAATTTTTTTGTATTTTAAAGGTGCCTAGATCGCAAATGGAGCAATATTTGAGTGTATTTCTGCCCTAATGAGGAACAAAAAAATCTTGGTGACAAATATTTTACTACATAAAAATATTGCGCAGAGGACGAAATGTACGGAATCAGTCTATTTTCTGAACTTCGAAATGAAAGTAGGGGAGTGGGGCTATTAGGTTAAAATAAGGGCTTGTGAACGAGAAAATCATGTTGCAATTAAAGCAGAAAAATATGATATACTGACAGCAAGGAACTGGCAAAATAATCCTGGTGAGGCTGATTCTGTCAAATTTACACACGCGTAGAATTTGCTTGTCAGAATTTTTGTGCGACATTTGTCGCCGTTAATGCGACATTGTCGCACAAGTAAGTTTGGCTAAAACACTGGTCATATGACCCGAAACAGGTCACTCGTCCAATTATACCGTCGGCCGTTGAAATGGCCGTCACATGCATGGTGAATTTGCCTACGGGCCTTTAATTTGAATGGGCCAATTAGATGAAGAGCCGAAAATCGAAATAGCGTGTAACAGACTGGCCGCACGTTTCCGTTCTCTCTTTCTCTTTTTCTTTTTTTTCCTTTTCATTCTCCGTCTTACCTTTCACTCCCTTCTTTCCCCCGCTCGCTACGGCCCTGGATGAGGTTATTTGAGGTTAAAAGGCACGAAATTTGATCTTTAAACTAAATTTCCATTATGCTAGTTTGGAATGTAATTGTGTACAGAAAACTGGTTCATTTGTCCTATCTTGTCCTGAAATAATTCTTTTACAGGTTTCTAGAAAGTTTTAGGCCACTTATGGTTCATAGTATTTTACGTACGAATCTCAGTGTTTAAATGAAAAACCAACTAATGAAAAAAAACGTTAAGAAAGTTACCTTTACAGCCGGGAAATGGCAACGTAATCTATTCATGATTAATAATCATCGCAAGTTGTGCATCATCTCAAGTTCTTTTTTTACGTTTATATAAACATTCTCTTTTCAATATATATATATATATATATAAATTGCATATCTGCATGTGCATATCGATACCACCGGTCCTTCTTTATACCCAAGAATAAAATACCAGGAAATATCTGTATATACTCAAATTGAGTATCCAATTGAAAAATACGGCTGAGTTTGGGAAATATTGAAACGGTATCAGCTAATCATAGCTAGTATCGAGATTTAAAGATTTAGGATGTAGGGAAAGTTATTTAGCTATAATTATACATCCAGTAGTCATAGAGTAATCAATGATCCCTCCAATTATAGTCTTGGAATGTTCTTTCAGGTGATAGGTAAATCCTAATAATGGTGGGACTATTCAGGTCAAAAGAGGTTACAAAATTACGAAATTTGACTTTTGATCTAGATTAGAAAAGCGTTTTTAGATTGACTTGGATGGTGTCCAGAAAAAAGGGTAAACTATCCTGTTTTCTGTAATGCAGATTAATCCCATAACTTTTCTGTTTAAATTCAGTAATGCTGAACTATTTTTTTAAAAAAAAACATGTCAATTAACAAATCAATAAATGAGGAAATTTCAAAACAAAAGCTTTTACAGCCTTGTAGAACTCGTCATCTGAAATCACATGTGATGATCAACGTACGCAATGTCTTAATGTAACTATAATGTGTGCGTAGCAATTCATTCTTACCGTCTTACCGTCAAATCAATGCTCTTGAGTTTTTGGTATATGTAGTAAGGTTCAACAGATGAGCCCCAGTGAGACGAACATAGGATTTTTACGGGGCCGAAAGCGGCTACACAGTTCTCAAAACCAGAAGAACATAGGTGTAGGAAGCGGGGTGGTCAAAATGTGATAGGTGGAAGTTTTCTTCTGGACCTCAAGTTAAGAATCTAAGTCCTCTTTTTGTTCTCTTTGTAAAAAATGTCCAATCTTTGCATTAATTTTGGGGTATGTGCCAAATTGGCCAAAGTAGCGACTTGGCCGGACTGCTTACGATCCAAACAGGTCTGTGCCTGCTTAAGGCACCATTAAAGCTTCCGTCGAAAAGTTGATTAGACATTTTGGAAGGTCGGAGAGAGTTATGGGACTCCTCAAGAGCATTGCAGGGGCATTGGCCTTTTTGTTTCTTCTATTAGCCAATGAATTAGCCTAACTATGCGACAAGGGTGGCTTTCGTTTGACTTAACCATACCCTTCTGTTATGGATTTTGTACACTATAGGGGTCTTGGCCTTCTGTCCTTCCGTACTTTTTGTCCCACTGCTAAATGGAATTTGGACCGATTATGAACTACGCAGTAACAAGAGATTAGAAAGACATGTTCATCTGTAGATCTTTGGCTATTCTAGTATCTGAATAGGTCACGAATAGTTTTGTTCTTCACAGGTTGCATTTACCTTTCTAAAACGGTGCGCATTACTGGAATGCCAAAGGCGGAAAGAGGCACTATAAACAATGTTGAATCGGCAATTTGTGAAACCATTTTTCCATGTCCTAATGAAACCTTTCTATGAATTAATACTCCTCTGAAACCCTTTACATACCCAAATTTTGTTTGTCCAGGCTGGTGAGTTCCTCTAGGGTATTGTTGACATTCAGTTCCTATTCATTCTTGCCGAACCCATGCATGCGTGCTCCTGTAGGTATGAATGCATCTTACTGTCCTTCTGGGGCTCTAAAGGATCCTTCTTTGGGTCTTCTTAATTACGGAAGGGTGATTCTGTTGGGCTTATTTGTGCCTTAAGTGCCCACTTATAGCAGGGCGAAGCGTCTCTCCTGTCACCATCCTGTCCAAGCTTTTGCGGAAATTAATCACCCTATGGGTCCCTGTCTCGGTGTTACTCTAGTCTATGAGGGGTTCTTTTCTTTGCCAGGTCTTCTTGTGGTTGTTGAAGCCGTCACGTTTCTTGCCTATACATTTCTCAAGCCTTGATGGATCTAGAAAAGATCATACTACTTCAACAGGAGACCTTTATGACATTAAAACGAAACAGAAGATGTTCCAGTAACTTAGTATACAAAACAAGTCAAGTATGTCCTGCGTTGGGCACAGATTGGTTCTAGCCTCAACGCGAACTCGGGTCGTCTGGTGCATGCTTCCTCTCTTGCTCAAACAAGGGGGATTGTGCAACCTCCCACGGTTATTCCAATGACCTGCATATTCTTTCCACAGATATATTTAGTCTTCCGGTATCCTCATCTAGGCCCTATCCAGACCTTATTTGAACTTGTGAAAATTCAGGGGGTGCTGCCTGTGTCCTGTTGTAGTCTTCACAAGTCTTCATCGTGCTCTATATTTGCTCATAAAATTGTTCCAAGCAAATATCCATAACAGAGTACATAGTTGGGACCAAGAAGGCAGCAAAGACTCATATTGTCCTTCAAACAAAATTTAGTATGGTCAAAGCCCATCATAGTTTCCTGTGACATCCCACACCCCGCCAATACCTACCAACCATATCATGAGAACCTACAAGTGCTCTATGTTTTAGTTTGGAATCCTGTTCGGACGTAACCTTGACATGAACATGAATTTTGCAGCCCCAAACAGGCTACTTTTGACCCATACCCGTAGGTGTCTTTGAGTACATGTTCTCAATTGAAGCAATGCAGAACTGTTACAACGCTATAGGGCATTTATCAATGACCTTCCGTTACCTTCCTGAGACTCGCTATTTCTTCTCACGCCTTATTTGTGTAGTCGTGTCCGGTTATTACAAAACAAACCCCAGGCCTACTGTGGGCAGTACATTCCTCCCTGTAGCCGCTTTAGGCACTATCCTCCTATGCACATCTTGCTGGGGCTCATTGTGTTGGTCTTTGTGTCTGTGTTTGTTTTAAATTAGATCTGGCCGTCTGCCCAGCTGTTGGATGCCTCATGCATTTGTTGCCTATAGCTAATGGTTTTGATCATTTCCTGTCTTTTCTAAGGGTATGACAGGCCAGATGAACATTTTCTCAGACAAATTATGCCTACCCGTGTGTTTCATATCCATTGGAGATTCTCCTTATTTGCAAAAGTTTGCATGAAATGGAAGACAATACAACACACCTTTGATGGAATTAATAAGCATTTTCCATAATCTTTCAAAATTTTGAGATCTTCGCAACGTACCAGAGGCTCTGTATCATCAATTGATGGAGGCCGGTGCTAATTAATGAAATGAGGCTCCTCGCAACAAACTACTCGGACGGCTACACTTGAACTGGTATGAGATTTGACCAAAAGAAATATGCAGTCGAGAATCCAGCTTGCGTAACTTATCCCCATCTTTCTTCCCTCTTTTCTCCTCCTTAACACGAGTCTCCTAAACACAACAAATTTGTTAATCGCAGCCTAAATGTTATTTAAAGGAGAGGACACCTCAAGAGCTGTGACTAGCTGAAATTGTGCGGAGAGATTCCAAGATATTCTCGTTCAAAACATGCACCATAAACATGGAGTCATATTCTCCGGTGGTGTCTAAAGGGAAGAAGGAAAATGAGTCACCTCCTTTCTTTGATAAATTTTTTGATTATATAAAGTTAGTTAGATCCAAAATGATGCTGTCTTTTGAAAGTTTTGAAATGATTTGTATGTTGAGAATGTCTCATTTTATACAGACCTCTGACAAGTGGTCGTTGGAGAATTTTCCACTGACAGACTGGGGCTAAGCCCGCATTTAAAGCTTCCTTAGTATTTGTACAACAACAATTTACCTTGAAAAACCAAGTCCCGAAAATTTGTGATTCTGTTCGTAATTTTTCCTACTCCCTGGCCGTAGCTTCCCAAAATTTTTCTCGACCCCCACTGGCAGAAAGTTGCAGAATGGGCTCTGTCACGACAAAGAAACCCCGACTTTTTCATATTTATTTGAAAATTGGGACTTAAATTATCAAATCTCTTCCTCTTATGAAATAATTCATCCCATCTTATGTTTGTGAGGGATCCACTAGACCAAAAAATATGAAAAAGCAGAGGGCTGCATATGCTGCAACTTAATAAACAAGAAATATTGTTTCTACGGCAACATGTTAGGATTTGTGAAGAAACTTTTTGCATACAGGGAGATTCAGTTTTTAATTATATTAAATATAATAGATAAACTTGGAATGAAACATTGAGTTTTTGTTATAATAATAGGGTCAGGATACCGATCCATATGAGAATCGGCCCACACGGGGATTAACAACTATTTGTAAACGGTAGTACGTCACTTTTTCTTCATTTTCAATTCTTTAGAATTGAACTATTGAAGAATTAACGCAAAGCTTCAACATGAGTACATTTATTGAAAGTTTACTCACCACAAGAACATAAATAGAACATTATCATATGCAGAATAACTCAACTGTAGTGTCATATCTAAAATAGATATTTTCCCGGCGGCAAGAACCTTTTAAAAGTTAGTGATTCAACGGTTATCTGTTTTAGAGATAACTTTGGATGAAAAGACAAGTAACTTGATATGTACGAAATGGTGCAAACGTGTAAATTGAGCCAGAACTGCGGTAAAATCAAACTATGAAAGGTCAATGAGTTTCATAGTAAGAATAGCCACTCGAGGTCTCAACTAGGTGAAAATTGCTAGCAAAATGAAACTCGCATGTGCTACTTAAAACATATTGCCGCAAATCAGAAGACTGGACTACATTTAATGACCAACACCAGGGTCACTAAGGTGTTAAACACCTTGGCTTAAATGGGTAAGCGTTACCATTGCCGAACAAGAAGACGTTTGTAAACCTGTACCTGCTACCACACACGATCACGCGTGAAAACAAAGGCAGTCACAGGTGACCTTGGAAGGAAACCTTGCTATTTAGAACCCCTTGGACACAGGCTTGGCACAGGTTGAAACACCGTTTAGCTTCTTTTCATCTGCAAGCCACACGGTTTGTCTCAGAGCTTACCGTTAACAATGGTTTCATTGCTATACTCTTTGCATGTAAAATCTGAGAAAACCCACGGCAAACCTGAGTTAATTGCGAAAGAATACAGTTTTTTTACGCTAAACACTCCTGATTGCCCATGTCAGACAGGTGAGAAAACCCGAGGATTTAAAAAATGTATATTTTGTCACAGCTTTGGCCTTTACTTAGTGTTGAAATTCGCTGTTCAACTAAAAAGTTCTTCTTACAATGCTGATGAAAAGACAAAACAGAGAACAAAGGAACAAAGCTTTGAATATCACTCTGAAATAAGAGATCATTAGTCCCTAAATGTTTTTGTAGGAAATTTTTATGACTACCAATATGACCGATTTTAAATTCAAAAAAAAAAAAAAAAAGGTTATAGTCAAGCTGGAAGATCCGTCTAACGGACTGGCTTTATGGCACATTTTGAAAACGGTTAGTTCAAATGAATGATTAAAATCAGAATTTTCTAACCAACCTGAAATAGAACGACAAATTTGTAGAGTAGGCCCTGCTTCTCGTGAAACCAAAACACATTATAGGGGCAAAGGTATTCCCGTGTAATTATCTGGTTTAGTGTTGGTTGGTTTTGTTCTAGAAATTTCTAGTGATGCTCTCCCAATATTTAACATAGCAATAGCTATTTCAGTTATAAGAACATTGACACGATCATCGCAAAACTAAACTTGAAAAATCTAAATCATGGTTATTTTTCACTGAAGGAATCCTATAACAACCCAAATGTTTTTAATAGAAGGGAGCATTCTAGGAAAGAAAATGGTGCAGGCGCTTAATAAATTCCAGAGAAAAATAAACAATGTATTGACTGCGCTTAATCTGTTTTTCTTTCTATTGTCTCCTGGATGTAGTCACAAGATATCACACTGATCGTATTAGGCTGTTAAAATGGTCTCTAGAAATGTTATAGTCATAGTTGCCAATTAGATGTAAAAAAGAAATAAATATCTCAAAAAAGCACAGCCACAAAAATCATAAAACGACATGAAATATTTGTCATTTTTATAAAACAATTGCTGCTTTTGCACTTATATCATGAGTAAACCTAAGATAGGTTGTGATGTAGTGATACGAACTAGTTATCTTTGTTTAATTATTATCTTCTGTTTTTCTAACCTTCATTTCAAGGACAAATGTAATATCGGCGTCCCCTGAAGGAATTGCTTTGGAAGCAGGCGTTGACTAAATACAAGTCATTGTAGGCTTAAACAGACCAGTTTCCAAATATTTAACTGATAGTATATTTTTCATTAACAAAACAAAAATATAACAAACACACTGCAACTCTCTACATTATGCTATTTGCAAAGCTGATGAGATATATCAGAAACTTTGAGGATGAATATTTTGACATCGGTCAGATGATGCATTCGTCTTACTTATTTTTTCTTTATCTATGGACCTTAACCTATCATTATTGAGTGAAACGTTGTTTCGGTGTTGTGTCCGCCTATCATTAATACACTAACGGTGACTTTGTCCCGCTACAGTTACTACCAGTCACAAATATGATAAATTAGACAGGAATGTCAAAACAAACGGTCTACTTCGTATCTACTACTTACTTTCATTCAAGATAATTGTTAAGAAACATCGTGCCATTAAAGCGTAGACGAGGGGCAAATTCCAGTTGGAGGGTCAATAAAAGACTTTATTTTGTATAAAATAACAGCCTGCTGAAAACTAAATGTTTTTGATTGGAAGCATGTTTTGTTACACACACTTACCCGTAAGAGTGAAAATGTTTTTCGAATAAATGAGTTATAGGCCTGTTTCAAATAAACAAAATGATCCTTTCAATTAAACGCACCAATACTTCGTAATATTATTTCGTTTAAACGAAGTAATATGTAGAAGACAGAAAATGATATTTCGAATGAAAGAAAAAATATAAACATTTCGAATAAGCCAAATTATATTTTTGTTGAATGTTGCTTTTCGAGCTTCGTAATACAAGACAAAACTGATAATGAAAATTTTATGTCCTTTGTTATTCTTTAAGCGAAGATGAAATTATATCATCATGCAATTGGATAGGCAAACGAACGTTTTATAGCGGCTGAAAAAACCATTGCTCTTACTTCAAAGCCATTTTTAACCCTTAAAATATAAGAACCAGCCTTCAGTGGTTTTTTAAAAATCTGCCAACCAGGTACATGTCCTCCGAGTATTCCCCAATCAGTACAGATGCTCTCAATACTTTGGTTCGAGAGTTGTTCCATAGGTGGTACCCATACAGTCAAATAATTTGTAACGTTCCCGTCGTAAGATAGATCAAATATCGGGACTGATATTTTGTCTCTTAGTCCGTCCGTATGGGGTGCAATGAACGTCATTGCTGGGTTGGTAAAATCAGGGTTACCCCTTGTAGCAAACTGAGCGACAAGAATATTTTTTGACGAGCTTATCTCCAACACATCGGTTATATTTGCCGTCACTAACAGTTCCTTTGACTGTCCTTGTTGAAGTGTCGTTTCTGTTTCGTACGTGCCTTGTTTCCAGTGTACAGTGTTATCATCTACTGCTGAAATGAACTTCACTATGTAATCATTGCTCTCTCCTGGACCTAGAAAGTGTGCAACTGAGAAATCTCTTCCCCAGCTGAAAATTGGTTCCAAAGTTTCACAGAAGGGGTCAGAGTTCTTTTCACTTTGCGGTAACTTGATTGACGAAACACCAACAATGACTGATATTTTCTTGTTGGACGTGATGTGTGTACCAGTAGCATCAAAAGGTAACACGAGATAAAACGTGTCATACATATTCATCGTAATATCTTGTTCTCTCATTTCAAAGTTTCCATTTGTATGGTTAAAAGATATTGCTACTGACGTATTTTCCTCTACAGCGACTATACCAAGGTGCGCCGGACTTCCTTTATTAAAATATGTCAAAACCCAGTAGTCTGTTCCAAGCCCCTGTCTTTCGCGAACACGAAATGCGGAAGCTTGCCTCCCTAGTTTACTTGCACACCCCTGATAGGCATAAACAACTACACTGTCATTAGCTGTCACCACCACAGTGCTGTTTAATAACAAGCCTGCGTCATCTGTATGGGGTCTTTGATAGTTCGCTGGTAGCGGAAAGAAATGTTTCTCCCCTGGTTTAAGGACGAAATAAATATCGCTGACGTTTTGTGATGGAAAATAGATTCGCACCGATGTTCCAGTCAAACGTGTAGTTCCGATGAAAATTTGCCTAACATCACTGCCCAAGCAATATATGTCAATAAACGTAAAGGCAAATGAATATTCTGCAAGATCGTCTCCTGAAATTCAAAAGGCATTTTTTTTTATTTTTAACTTGTGCTGTAGTGTATTATCAAAGTCACGTGATTTAACCGAAGTTAAGTGTCATATGGCAAAGCGCGGTCCAAATCTGTCAATTGGTGCCATTGTACTTGAAAAGAGAAGTGTACACAACTCTTACATTGCGCTAATCCTATTATGCCTACTTAATGCAACCGTTTAACAAAACATTGAACTTCTTTTAAGTCAATCACTTTCATAGATTCGATCACGCCTTGAAGCATGATCTTTGGGGAAAAAAAAACTTTAATGAATTTCCAACGGATAATTCCAGTTATAAGGTCACCAAATGCCAAATGTTGACGTACAGTTTCAGTTACCTATATAGGCCTTAACCAATCATTTTTACCAAGTGATAACCTATCCTCGTACACCTTAGCAAAGAATTGCACAGAGTGTGACCTTATGTTTGCAAGTCTTATTCTATGAAGTGCGCACAGGCTACGGCCGTATGCCCACATTTTCCATAAACTGTTCCATATCGATTGCCACTGACATTAAAAATCAACAATGTCTATATAAATACTAGGAGAAACCCTTAAGGCTCAAAATACGTATTTAATTAAAGTGGACTTAAAAAGTTCTTTTTAATTTCCCTTAAATAGAACATTCTTTAAAAAAAACAGATTGAAATATTGGCTACAGAAATGTTTCAACAAACCAAAAGAGTAGTTTTGTGTCGTTGTTTTCCATAAAATTGTTTCTTCATCATGAAAATCGGACATTTTAAATTAATGCATCATCTTCAAAAGGTGTTCGAACATAATCCTGAGTATGCTATTGGGATAAGTAAAGCTAAGGCTAGCATGAACTAAGTACCTTTGATCAATGTTTAGAAGGCCTTTTTTCCATCTAAAGAAGATTTTGAGGTGTTTTTTCACCCCATTTTTCTACAATGGAATCAAGGATTAGATTTTAGTCTGAAATTTTATTGCAAATGGACAACATGTTAGATGGGTAATTCTGCGAAGCTGGATTAAAGGATCCGTTTGAGGGATGCATAAGAGTGTAGAAGAAAAAAGCAAGACAGATAATTAAGAAATCGTAGCTCGCATATCGTTTGCTCTGTGTTTCAGTTTAAACATGACTTCCAAGGCAATCTTATTCATACCCGTACCGTGCCTGGACACTATCAATGAGTTCCAATCCCTCCACCTTCGTCTGATTGGATCGTAAATGGAAACTACTTAAAACTTTATTTTTGAAGTTTGACAATAACTTTTTTAACCTCTTGAAATTAAGAGTGCGGTAACAAAATACGCTTTACATGACCACCTAGTTCAGAGATTTTTCACTTTGAACAGTGACCATTAATATCGACCCTCAATGACCATAAGGTCAAAGTTTTAAAATTTTCCCATTATTGTCTATTAAATGTTTGCTGTCCAAATAATGAATCAAATAATAACTATAAATCCTTGATGTATCCCGTCATCAGTACTTACACATGCCTATAACATCGCTGCCACACACCTTGGCATCAAATTTGAATTTGAAAAGAGCCCCAGTCCCAGACTCATTTTATGCTGAGCAGACACAACCATTAACACACCCTGAATAGCTATTAAAATCACATCTTCATGATCCTCCAAACTACCTCATCTCTTTTCACCCTCCATTCGCACTCAATCACCCCGCTAGCTCTCTTCTTTTCTCATTATTATTGCACAATGTATTTGGGATATTGATCGGTAGGGTTTACGTAATATCTCTTTCGGTTAGTAAGAGGAATTTTGGAGGTATGTAGGGGAACGGCTTACCCCTTGTTTACTCCATAGGCCTTATCGAAGCAAACAATACCTCTTAAAGCTTTAGAGAGTGTGTAGGCAAATTTTTGTCATTGTTGTCATTAGTCTTAGGAAGGTCTTACAATATTGAATATGTATGGTGTTTTTGTCGTGGAATATAATTTCGAATACCTTCTGAAAAGGGTTCATCGGTTCTCTTCAGCTATGGTTATATGTCCTCTCCATAGCGAACTAATTCTCTGAATGCTTGTTTAACGGAACCAGTGATATTGACTTTTAAATAGATTGCTTACAAGTTGTCTTATTAAAAGAAAGTTGAACCTTAATGCTAGTGGCCTCAATTTTTACCTACTTAGAGACTTTGTATCCAGGAAACATCACTCTTTTGGTAGGAATTTTTCTTTTTGTGTCGAAGTAGTGGATTAAGGGGAAATTTCAGATAAAGTTTTAGCAGACATGTTAAGTCTTAAAACATTTTAATCTCCCCCTGTGCAGATCCAGCGATTAAATATTGTTTGTGATGATTAGGCGGTGCAATGATTCACGGAATTGCTCCTGCGAAAACTGCACATGAAAAATCAGCAGACTGTTAGCATGGTATATTAAAAATATACCCTAGTGAAGATGCAGGTGAAGAGTGGGGGTGAGAAATTCCCTCGTCACTCCTGCTCATAAACTTGTCAAAAATTTTGTTTTGAACCCCGTTCTCTTACAGTAGATCCTAAAAAGTTATCGAGGGTACGTGAAGGACAACATGAGATCATGAACAATTAAATGGCATACGTTAATTATGGCAATTGCCCCCCCCCCCCAAGAAAATATTATTGTTTCCCGATTCTTGAAGGCGACCTATACTTTATCATATTACTTTGTATTTGTGTATGTGTATAAATACAAAGGAAATAACAAAGAGGTCCTTAAACTGTATGTAAAGTCGACTTGTGTGAGCGTGTGCGTGTCTGTTTGCGCGTGTGTACGTGTCCCCCCCCCCTTTGCGTGGATGGATTGCTCTTCAGGAGTTCGGTCCGGGACACGATCCAGGATTCCGTCTGTCGGAAAATTTTTGCCCTATCCCCAATCCCCAAACCCAATCTACGCCCCTGATATGTCATACTTTGAGCGTATTTTGCATGACTTGAAGTCATACTTGATCTTTTGTCTTACTTATATATGAGACGTACAAATTTCTAAAGCTTAAAATCTCAACGTATAACCTCTTTCATTCAGCCCACCAGTCATTGGTAGTGTTCTCTACTTAGTGCAACAGCCTCATTCCACAACTGACCCAGTGAGGGAGAAATCCTAGTTTGTGAAAAAAAAAAATCAGAAGCACACATAACCTGTAACATTGGGGTTCTCGATTACGTCAAAAGAGGTCGAGGCATTGGCCTGCTGTGTAATATCCAGAAAACATTCTGAAAGCAATTCCAACGAAGTGCCAGACTGATGCGCAATTGTAGGTTGAACTGTAAACAGTGAAGGATATACAACGATTAAGACGTCTTAAAATAAAAATTAAAGGAAACGAGGAACAACACATACGTATCAGATAAATTCATGTACTCTTGCATTTCGAGTACATAGAATAGGTAAATGCTCAATTATCTTTCACGAAAGGTTTTTGTGACTGAATAATTTGAAATGGGTAATACTTATGGAGAGATGGAAAATATTTTTCAAGTCTCTTCTCAAGTTGATGAATAAACCTGTATTCTAGAACAACTAGAACATGTTTAACAATCGCAAGAACATATTACATAAACGGCTTGTGAACAGATTATGGTCTTCAACCGTCACGGTGGCGATTTAGAACATCACTTAGATAAAGGTGCTGGGCTGTATCTCACGGACTCAGATGGCATTCGGCGCCCTTTATAGATTTTTACCGTACTTTACTTTTGTACCATTATTGGCATTGCTTCCAAATGACATGATTTAATAGCCTTATTCTGTACTATATATTCTAATAACTAAGGATTATCTTCTGTGATCTAAGAGGTAGCTTTAGCCTAAACTTGTCTACACACTATATACGCACTAATGTATGGTTGAGCTTTGTTCAGGTCATTGCTTCGAAACCGGGTGTGATAATAACTGCTACGTATGCTGACAGATTGAAGCACCTTCCTAATTTGTGGGAAACGGAAACACGGGATGACACTATAAACACGGTACAATGTCGTCGTATTTCCTTTCATAGTAATTTCAAAGTATATAACAAATTGCAGACATGCTAATAACCTACAAAAATGAGATTTCCAGTATCACCTGAAGAAATTGCAGAAACAGCCTGATTTGTCACGTCAATTAAATCCTTTGAATCGTCTGTTGATGGAGAGCCCGAATGTTGTACAACGGTTGCTTGAGCTGCAATAGAATGATCAAAGTAGTCGAGTTTTGCTTGAAGAATTACCCACTAAGACTTAATATAGTTGAAGTAATTTCTCTTTGGTAAAAAGGAAGCCAGACAAGCGTACAAGATCTTTTATTTTGATTTGCCAACAGCGGATACTTGGGTGAAGACGTAGCATTTAAAAGTTACATCACAGTGACATGTTTCCTTTAAAAAAGAAATGTTTTATTTTCAGAAATGCATTAATTGACAGTTGCAAATCTGTTTTGTTATGTTAGAAAACTAATGAAACTTATTAAGTCGTCGCTTTATGGTTGTTACAATATTGAAACCCTTTTGATATACACTTAAATGTAACATTTCAACCCCTCGAGTCACTCTGTGACCATGCTCTCGTCGAAATGATTGTGATAATCATCCCACGTTTAATCAACAAAGTTATCGCTTTATGTCTGTTACAATATTGAAACCCTTTTCATACACATTAATACAATATTTCAACCCCTAACTCTGTGACCATGCTCCCGTCGAAATGATTGTGATTATCACCCCACGTTTAATCAACAAAGAGGCGCTCCCTGATATATCAAAGGAGGATACCTAAACAACATACCTCGGTAAACAAGAACCATCTGACTGATCGAGTATCAGTTTGGGGGATTTCTCCTTTTGGGAGGATGTAGTTTTTCCCCAATCGGGAGAAAAATTGGGCATAACCGCGGCCATTTTGCCAATTTTACCGACAGTTTTACGCTTTCTTTGTTTATCTTATTAATGGCGAATGGACTTTGAAACCCCCTTGCAAATAATAACGTCTAACAGCTTATCGGTCTAATGAAATGGAATTTCACGCATATTCGTGAGATGTATTCTTGTAGCTACCGTAAAGCTACTTCGTGATCGGTTGTTCACCAAGTTTAAGAGTAACCTTCGTTCTTGCTAAACCTTGTCTATGATCTGATATATGATATATGATCTGATGATATATTTTTATCCCCAAAACAGGAGGATCTCCGAGACTGATTATTGACAAATAATAATGTTACTGACTACCATTATGAGGGCCAATATTTTACCAGCATCTGAAAACTTACAGGACAAATCGTGGTCTAGAAAACTATCTGAAAAGTACGGAGAAACAGCTAACTGTGTAACTTCCTATAGAAGCTTTGAAGACAACTGTGATGAAATTCCCAAATGCTCTATATTTGAAGTTTGAACAAACGAAAGAGCCAGTCAAATGACCAAGAATGAGTTACATCGGTCAGATTGACCTTACACAAGTCTACTATTGCTTCCTTCTGACCTTTCTCAATAAATTTCCTTCCGAAAGTAAGCTGTTGACAGAGGATCTTATCATTTCAGCTAATGAATGTGAAGAGAGTCCGAGCAGACAAGGAATAATAATATTATTCCTACTAACCTATTCAAATGATTTTCAATAATTTGTATTTGAAGTCATCATGTAAAGTTCGATACTGTTGTAAAAATGCCCTTGTTTATAATGAGGGCACTACATCGTGTCCACACTTGATGAACATGACACAAAGCTAGAGTACTACAGGACTTCGTACTTTGTACTTTCTTCACCAGCGAGGTTCATTGTTTGTAAACGTAATATCATTACGAATAAATTGTTTTCATTGCAAATTTTGTATGACTAATGTATTTTTACTGTTTAAATATTCCTTTGATTCATAATTTTGAAGTGGCATATTATTAAAATTGAGAAGAGATAATGAATCTGATTGACTACTATTAACTCATATGTAATAAAATGTTTTAAACATTAGTAAAAATTAAAAAAAAAATTAGTACCTGAATAACGAACAGACGTTTGCATTTTATGTTTTGCAATACACGGAGAGTTAGTAACCTCCCCATTGGAATTAAAGGCCACTTTCCTTGAGTCATCATACCTCTCTGAATCCTCCAAAAAGTTGTACAAAGCTTATGGTACATTTAGAAAGAATGAGATATAAAACGAGTAAATGTAAACATTTTTTCAAAGTAATAAATGCGCAAGGAATCAAAAAACAGGTAAAAGATTTTAATAAGCTACACATGTAAAGCACAATGATGTATTTAACGGTTTTCAAGTAGTTTTGGCATAAAATAATTAATAATTATTAAAAAATCGTGAAAAGGTAATTCATCATAATATATTTGAACGAAATAAAAGGATCTTTAAACATGAATCCAGGGGCGCCTGCATAGGTGAGTTTGACACTAGCAATGGACCATGGACATAGCCAATGTAATTTGTTTTCTTTAAATCAATCTTTCGCAATCTACCAAACATTTTATGCGCTCATTTCAGTTTAACCGAAGCTCGGTTCTTTTACTTTAATAATTTCTCAAACATATTTGAATTCGTTTAAGTTTCTTAATAGGAGACTTTAATCATGGCTAAATGCACCCCAGGAAATATGGGAACTAGGATTATAACAATAGCGTGACGTCACTAACATATTGTTATAACCCCAGGTCCTATAATTACTTGGGTGCATTAAGCAATGATTAAAGTTACCTTTTGTTCTTGTAAATAATTAACGCATAACTTTTAGGAAATTTATGAACTTTTAGAGCCTTCTTAATACATTAGCTAGGGAGCACCTCCAGACCGCAGTTCCTCATACGGAAGCATCACTTACGATTTAAAGTAAATAATTATAACATACCCTCTGACAGGTATTTAACACTCAATGTTAATTTCTGCAACAAGAGAATGTCAAAATAATGAATCAGTTTCAGATACAACTCACGAGGCCTGGATAGCATTGTGGCAAAAATAGCCCTGATAAAGTGTGTGTCAACTGATGGCGCGGTGCCATACTTAGAAAGTGTCAAATAGCACCCTGGACCCTCTTAGTTGTACCCTAAGGTATAAAAATCCTGCACAAGCGCTTGCTTGTATGCCATCATCTTGGCAAACCATGAAGGTAATAACACTGTTTGTTTTCTGAGAAAGGCACAGGAGGTATGAAGATTTTGACTACGACCGACTGATATATAAATTGCGAGTAGATCAATGATGGATCTTTTTTTGAAACCTGGGATATTCATCTATAAAAAATCATGGACGTATCCAGGGGGCTTTTCCCGTTCTAGCTCCCTTTTTAATGCAACCACTTTGGAAGATCCCAAAGGTGCACTGCAATGTTAAGGTATACTTGTTATACTTAAATCGCTTCTAACAGTGTTTAATTTCAAAAAAATTCTGAGACTCCGTAATTACTCACATAATAAGGATACATGCTGCTAGAACTAGTTTCCGATCCTGACTAGACTCAGAATAGGTCAGGAATTGGAGGTCTCAAAATCGGAAAGGCCCAAAATGGGCTACATATGCACTTGGATTTGATTCCTCCCGAGTCCACAAAATGAAAGATACATAAATGCATTTAGTTTAATAAATGACTATGTCACACACAATCAGCTAAAAAGTGGGCCTGGCTATCATACTGACTTAAAAATAACCGTTGCAGCTACCTGATTCTGGCATAATTCTCGAATTGGCCCTTAATGGGTATTTCAGGACTTAGAATTGGCTCGGAATTGGATTAGATGGTTAAGCCCTGATATCATGTTAGCAATGTTTTGGTTTTTGACCTCTGGCGATCTTCGATCACTAGCAAACATATTAGGGTTCCTCCTCACAGAATTATAAACTTATTCAGTAAGTATGAGATGTGTTTGTTATACTTAACTAAAGATATTCTATTTACATTTTTGAGTTCTAATGACCTCACATGACACCTTACCCTTTTCAATAACAGTAGCAGTCTTTCTCTTACTTCCATAAATCAAATACAAAAAAGTGTCAAGCATTTTTATCTTGAGATACCGTGTTAACAAGCAAATTCCAATAAATTTGGATTTTTTCTTCGGTGACTATAACGCATCAGGTTTATAAGCAAAGCCTCACAAACAGACACAAATACAGCAGCACGCCAGAAAATCCTTCTCATTTTGGCAAGGAATCAGACAGGGTGTTATTGCAAAGAAACATTTGAAAGCATGAAAAGGGTGGGAATATCAACTGTCAGAGCGTATGACTCCTTCTTGTAGCTAACGTTCTCATATTCATTGTCGGAGACGAGTTAATTAAATCTCTAGTCCAGGATGCAGATGCATGGAACAAATAAAAGAGAAAAATAATGTGGTCGAAAATGAAATTCCAGACTTTGAGAGAAACTGTGGAGGCTACTTATGTTTGATTACTTTATATGGGATTCTCTTGTTAGTCTTTGGGTAGATCCTCGATGTAAATTCAATCCATCTCCCATCTACGGATGAAATTTGTTTCGAAATTGTGGGCAAATTGTACAAAGCATCCGGAAACAATGCATTTTTGAATAAATTTATTTGATTTGGATTCTTGGGCCTTTTCCTGATCATGGATGGTTCATCCCCCTTTTAAACTCTAAGTAGTTCAAGTTATATTCTGAACTTATCACAGCATCCTTGCTTTAGATATGGTCAAGCGCATTAATGTTTTAAACACCGTTGTGCGAAGAGCAACAGTAACGGTACAGTATTTCAACGAGGGTATCGAGAACTTTTGTTCTAAGCGAACTTAATCATTCCAAGCTTTACCAACCCAGTAGTAAAGTTTGGTTGCTTATTAATTTGACACTGGGAAAAGATTTTCTTCTCCACTCGTTTTTTTCTCTCTCCCGAAATTCAAATTGCCGATTGGTCGTCGATGTATCGACTGGTCGTCCGACATGCAAAGATGTCACACCCCCACACCCCATATCTACTCTGCTGATCATCTCCTATGTCCTCCACAGGGAATCGAAAGTCGGAACGTTCCTTTCGTTAGTAAGGTCCCTTTACCAACTACGCCATGTCGTCAAATAATTTCGGCACTTTTCAACATATCGAAACAGACATCTTGCTATCAACCTACTGGGAAAACATTTATTCTAAGAACGAATTTCGTTTCATGAATCGCGGATTAAAGATTAGAAACAATTCAATTAACTTCATTTATGGCCCAAATAAAATGCTATTCTAGATATTTAGAATCAACTTCAGGTTTACCAGCTAGAGAAAACCTTTCTGTGGAGTCGAATGTCAAAACATCGTGCTGTTCACCATCTTTTGCTTCACAGGTAGTACGAATAAGCGTGGTTGTCCTGTCGTCTAAGCTGTTCTTTCTATAACAGATTGCTGAATTCGCTGTCTCTATACCAAATTTATTTAACAAAGTTATTAGATATCAACGCAGTACTGACCTAATTTATTAGCTTTCTCTAACTACAGACACAGCACATGCGTTGAATGTGTTAATATTTTAACCTTTTTGCTATGAGAAACTTCAGTTGTGTGTTGGACATACATAATAGCACAAAACTATCTCAAATAGACTATATTTCCAATAAATGGTACAGTTTGCAACATTTGCTATGCACCATGAGTATTCAATGAAATTTTTTAGATTTTCGTGTTTCTGATCATAAGATGTCACATATATTGCCTATGAACTTTTTTAAAATAGGTAACCAGTTATTCGATTTGTCAAAAACCTATTTGTTTTAATAGCTTCATGTTTGTTAAAGACCGTTAATCTTTACATAATTCTTTTAACAACGTTAGTCTTTGAAAAAAAAACAGATATTTTAAAATCTATAAGGTTACCGGCTTGGGACAAGGTAAAGGTATATTCTTCCAAATAAGTATAAAATCTGATAATTTCTTCATTAAATAATGCATGTGATTGAAAGTATATATCCTGTGACACTTCCTTACTTAAATATACAAAGATCAAGTCTACAACTGATGAAATTAAGTGTACTTGTAGCAAAATAGGATAACGTATAACAGATCTGTCATAAACATACCGATGATTCAATAATATTTTGTTTATATTGAAGTCAAGTTTCTCATTGTAGTGATTAAAGGTTTAATGTTGTCCTGCAAGGAGACTAAGAATTATTTTTTATACTTTGTGTAAATGACCACTAAGAAACTAACACTTTAGATATAAAAAACTTTTATTTTAAATAAAAATCCTCACCTGTTAAAGAAATTAGTGATAGTGTACTGGTTAGGATAAGAGTAAGTGCGAACGGAGACATTGTCAGTAAGGACTTAGAAATTCAAGTTAATGATCAAGTTCATTCAAGAATCTATAAATACAAAAAGAAAGGTAGATTATGTCTCAAATGATGAATTTGTTTTCATAACCAGTAAACTTTTTCACCATATGAATATTGGTGACATATAAAAAAAAAATAAAACAAGAGCCTACAAATTTTTCGAACCAAGAATAGAGAAATTGCTTTATGTCATTCCCACCAACAGAAAGTTTACCGATTTAGTCAAAGCCTACTATGTTATTTTTCCCAAACTAATTGTTAGAAAATTCTTAAATGGTTGATTTATGTATTTATTTACATTTGAACAAGTATCATCTTTTTAACAAATACAGTGTTACTCAAGAAACGTCTCTAACCCAATTCATCTTGAAGTCTCACTGTGAAAAAGTGCAGTTAGAGCTCTAAATTGTATTGTGTTTTACCCATTCAATCAACCATACAAAAATTGTATTTTTTGTCGCTAAATATTTATAACCACTTTGCATTTTTTATTATGTATTTTACCTTTATATATAATTTATTCCATTTACATGTTCCGATTACAAAATTGAATTAAAAATTTGTACCGGTACTTACCTTTGTATAAGTTTTAAGAGATGTACCATAACGCTTCAATAATTAGAAAATGCAGCAGAGCGAAATTCTATATTGGAATATTCTCCTTTCGAATCAATGGTAACATTTTGCAGGGACGATCTTCAGGGACAAATTGTAAGAGTTATATTAACGTCTTTGCACTGGATAATCTTGCTTTAAGGCAACTAAATCAGAGCACATTTGAATAATCAATCAAACATTGACTATAACAAATAGTGTAGTGCACAGCCTCATACAAGACACAAAACACTTGATTTGGCGTTGTATACTTAACAAGGCCAGTATTTTAACTGGATTAACACAGTCTTGAGTTGAAAAAGTATTTGCTAATTGGTGTGTCCCTCTCATAAATTTACGACTCCCCACTATCATTCTCTAATTTGTATTCTTTATGATTGAAATAGCTATGCAATACTAATAAATTCATGACAAAAATCAACAAACATGTCTCTGAAGCATGCAATAGTGTTTCATGAATTTCTATCCTTGACAAGCTAAATTGAACTTATGGAATTGAAACTTGTCGTTCATGATATGAAAGCACATCGAATTACCTTGATAGCGAAGCACCTATGGATAGTCAGATTGCTCGGTAAGTGTGTGACCAGTCAGAGGATTT
>WURT03082232.1:0-13014 GCA_009936505.3 Holothuria glaberrima | reverse complement strand
ATATATATATTCGAAGCAACCTAGATTATGCTGCTTCCATTTGGGACCCTTACCAACAAGGGGATATAGACTGCCTGAAAAAGTCCCAACGCAGAGCTGCCTGATTTATAAGTGGTAATTACACTTCTAGGGAGGAAGGTTTTATGACTGACCTCCTTAAGCAATTGGAACTTCCCCTACTAAGAAACCGAAGAAGAGTTGACAGGCTATGTTGTATGTATAGGTTTTTTAATAACCAGCTACCAGCTGTCCCACGTGATCACTATCTCAAAAATTTTCTGCAGAAGGAAAAACAAACTGTCTGTGTTGGTAAAGAACTTGGCATGTTTTTTCAGCCACTTTGGAAGGTAATTAACCATGCATTACGAATCTTTGACTATGATGCAAAAGTCTCGAGGTAAGTGTTTCCAAAGTCTCCTCAACCGTCTGACGAAGAGCCAAAGCCTTGCCGAAGAGCGAAAACAAAACCCTATTCCAGAAGGAGTTCTGCTCCCTAAAGGAGCTACGTCCCCAGGGGACAACTTAGCCTAAACATGACCAACCTCACGTACTCCAGACTTCTACACCATGGATCTGCCATGCGTAGTCCCGTTCTTGACTGGCTGTTAAGGTTGAGGGGTTCGTCAAAATTTCCGTTTGGACACATTAACAGTTCTGGGGGTCTAGTTATATGCCCTCACTTAGTCCCTTTATGCTAAATTAGATACTGTATCCGATAGAACCATTATCAAACATATAATTCGATCAAGTGCTTAATTCTGTTTGGAAACAGTATCATATAGTTATAAGCGAGTTCGGAGTTGAGCAGCCAGTTTCGTGACGTCACTGGTACAAAGGTCAAATGTACATGAATCTGTTGTGCTATCTCATACAGTACTAGCTGCATAAGTGTGCTGTAACGTTATTAATACCACGTAGTAGCTACATGCTAATACTTCGAATTAGTTTGTCTTCGTTTTCGTACACTGTGTTGCTATTGATAAATGCTATGGATGCGAATGTATGAATAGACGAAATAAGACTCTGGAATGTAAAACCCTGAAGGATTTTCTCAGGAAGAGCCTGGGGACTTAACATCCCAACAAATTAGGCTCTTGTGTTCGCAGCCGACTATGAAGCTACCACAACTTTGCCCTACCATACTGATCAACCATACACCTAAGAGCGAGAAAGTTGGGGAGTACGAGTCTTTTAGTGGTACTGGGTGGCATCTTGCCCAGACCCGTAGCCAGGCAAGGTACTGAAGGGGGCGAAATGGCTTCCAGGTGTAAAAAATTTTTCAAGGGGCCAAATGTGTAAAAATGTATTAATTCAATGGCAACTTGAAAACTTTCTGGGGGCGAAAAATTTCCTAGGGGGCTCCCCCCTTGGCCCTCTTGACTACGGGTCTGATATTGCCTGATCACCCACCAGCTGTAAGCCGACTGGAAAAATGAATCCGAATCTGTTTCTTTGTGGCCACCTGCAATGACATCTGATATTGGGACTTTCCTTGCAAGTACAGATAATGTTTCCCTGAGACTAACTCCATTAATGAGTGACTATAAAGAAGGGCGGAAAAAGCTAGACTCTTATTTTGCTTCAGATTGGTTAAAAGAAATACGGCACAATGGTAGGCTATCAACCAAGACAGCCCATACTGTTTTTTTTAAGAACAAACCATCCCAGCGTATTTAATACCCCGAGGTGCGGGTGTTGTTGGAGAAAGGATTCAGCGTGCATACTGTACTTGTTTTGCAGTTTAGGTTTTGTTACTGGAGCCTTCAAGAACCTCTAGATTTACTAGTTAGAACATTCAGGAAAGTTAAACATCATGAGGAAGAGATACATGAGAAATAGCAAGGTATAATTTTCCAAAAATAATTTTGCTGCAGAGGGGCATTTTAAAATTACAAACTCCACATTCCCCATGGGAAGGTCTTTTACCAATTAACTTCAAGGTCAGCGCAACAGACTGAAAAAGAAAGGAAACAAAGCAATTCTTATCAATGCCCTTACAAAAAAAAGTGTGGCATGCCACACTCATAATCACATGTGACAAAGCATATGAAAATACATAAGGAAAAAAGTGTGGTCATGAGTGGTGACACATGTGGCATTGGAACCGATCCGACACACAGGACAGTACCCTGCATGATTGCCACACCTTGAAATCCAGGTCAAAGTAGGGAAAGTTGAAACATGTGGCAAACCAGGGCAAAGTGTGACAAGCAAGGCCAGTGAACGAAATAGAGTTACTGAATTTTCTTTACTCAGTACCACACTTCTCCACATGTTTACACACTTTACCTACTTTTCCCCACTTTGCCTTATGTTAACTTGTCAAAGCGTGGTTTTTGGTTTTTCACACATTTACTAATGTTCAAACTGTGGAAATGCCGGTCAATATGCATGCCACTTTTGAAATGTGTGTCAACTGTTTATTAATGGCACACATCGACGTGCAAAAAGTCACAGAAACTTCACGACTCTGCACGCCCCACCATAGTTTTGCACGGTTTGACACAGTACATAACGTGTGGTATTTGAACTTTTGTCACACATTTTTGTAAAGGTGTCGGGAATGATATACTCCTGCTTGTCTTAAGCTTACTTTGGGTCACAAATGTAGTAACTTCATTTGCCGATATCTCTAGTAAGGCATGTCCAATTTGAATAGAAGTTTCACCGAATTGTGTATATTTACTTCCTTTTTAACATATGAAACTTAACTCTTCCTTTTAACCTTTCCTATAAGGGCAAATTTCGCACCTATGAGAGCCAATTGTACGAAGACTCGAAAAAGGGTGGTGGGTGGTCTAAGGAAAAAAAAAACTTGAAATTTATGCACTTGAATGGTATATCTGTTGGGCATCTAGCAATTAAAATAAGCACTACATATTGTTAAAAAGTTTTGTTACTGTCTACAAAGGTGGTGTCAAAAAGGGGGAGTATAGCCGGGAAAGACCCTTCTAGCTCTACGTCTCAGTTTAAGTGCAATTTTGGTACATTAAACATATTGGAAGGTGTGATTAAACATCTGGACAATTTTAACTTGATGAATCTCGTAGACGAGACAATATATATTCTCACCACGGAAACTATTTCGCTTGGACAATCCACTCCCACTAATAGGCCCATATGCGAAAACACTACTTGTTAACAGCCACTCACTGCCCATCAATTTTATCATAAACGTACGAGTCGTGGGAAGGAGGCATATTCTCTCCCGGGCAAAATAGTGAATCCATTCGGGCAAATGAGACAGCCTAAGGGAATACACTACGTCCTTTTATTCGAAAAATGTCAAAAATGTTCTGTAATTTACATTAATATATGTCTAAAATTATGCACAAAATTGCATCTAAGGTTCCTCAAAAGAAAAAAAAAACCCAGACATGTCAAATATTTGCATTAAGTTACATTACCTTCAAATTCATCCAAAATGATGCACCAAATTACATCTAAGATCCCTCAAAAATCCAAACATTTTCCCCAAAAATGTCAAAAATGTAGTAATATACATTAAAATATGTTCAAAATGATGCACAAAATTGCATCTAAGGTCCCTCAAAAGCCAGAAATATTCCCAGACATGTCAATTTTTTGCATTAATTTACAGTACCTTTCACTTCATCCAAATTGATGCACCGAATTGCATCTAAGATCCCTCAAAAATCCAAAAAATCTCCAAAGGGGAGAGGGACACCCCTCCCTTCAGACCCTTCCCCAGGACTGCGATCCGAAACAAGATTCAGCCCCCCAGTCTCAAACAGCTTCCTACGCCTATGATTTGAAACCGACTTTTTGGCGCTCAGAGACCGACTTTTGATTTTCACGGGGGTGTCACACCCCACACCCTCCGTATTTACCCCTGTTTATTTTCATCTTAACCGAAGCTTAGTTACAAGTTTACAATACTGTGTCAAGTTTATCGCAAAATTTGTCGATACTGAGCCCCCTGCACTGGTCCAAATTTTACAGAGAGGGCACTAGGAAGTAGTGTACACTTCGTAGGCTAGTAGCAGAGAAGATGACAAAAATGGAGGACATGATTCTTGAAAAGCTGGGACGGAAGCATTCATTAGCAAGCCATTTTTTTTACAAGTACTTTAGCTGCCCCTTTTATGTACCGCCGTCCCTTTCCCGCTTTCTATGCCCAAGCGTTCAAGATGGTTAAAACAACCCAGCGTTCAGTAGAATGTATTTTTAAAATGACATAGGGTTTTCTTAATCCCCTTCTCCTTCCCCTTCCCCATCCCGAATTTTTTCACTCATGCAAGGAACAACTGAGCAATACCTCACCTTTACTTCTTCCTCTTTCCCACATCCAGTAGGCACATACTGGCATGCACCATGCAATGGCACAGCCGGGGACATCGTCATCGTCATCGTCATCGTCATCGTCATCGTTATCGTCATCGTCATCGTCATCGTCATCATCATCATGCTATGCACAATGAAACAGAAATATGTATAACATTTTAATAGCAAAATCCAATTTCCAATCGTAGATTTCAGTCAAATTTTGCAAGCCTGCTAATCCCTTATAGAATCTCCAGTAACGTTTGTTCAGTCCCTTCCACTGGATCAGAACGCTCACTATGTGTCATACATGCATGTGCGTAACCGCATGGAAGGGGGTATAGCTGGTTGAGCCAGGGTGACCAGATGTACCATATTTTACGGGATTGCACAATATTTGGCCAGGGTCATTTGTCTCGTGTCCCATATTGAACATCTTCAACATCCCCAGTGTGCCTAATGCCCTGTTTTCATACTTTAAGAAAAGATCCTTGAAAAGTAGCCTGTATCATATAGTGGAAATAACAACTGCAGCAGCCCTGCAAGAACAGTAACACTAACAGCCTATAAGTGTATATACTGACCTACAAACAGAGTCAAGCATGTAGCCTAATCATATTGTGCGCGTTTGTATGGTGGACGGCTTAGTCTACATGGAATAGGCTGTTGACAGGGGGCAAAAATTAATTAGGATAAGTCATTTTTTGTTCAGAAAAATTCTTGATATTCACTCGGTCCTTGGAACACTCTTACTAAAGCTTGGCCCGTGGACCCATTAACTGTTCAGGACCTTGGAGGGTGTCCAGTACTTCATTTTTCAAACCCTGGTCACCATGGGTACAGTTGAGCAGACCTCCTGTCACTTGAGCAGTTACCTAAACTTCGGAAATAGTTTCCCCTTCTGACTTTAAATATATCCCCATAATGCACAAATTTGCTTAAGGGCAACTCCGAGGTTACTCGCGTTCCTTTTTTGTATGATTTCGTCACCCTTGCTGCAGTAATTTGGACACCTATGCAACGTTTGCTTTATTTCTTTCATGGTCCACAACCTAAGCAGTCAAAGTGCTTGACTGAGAAGAAAATCCTAAATTATCATTTTTTGTTTACATTTTATGAGCAAGCAAACTTTGGTTACTGGCGTTACGGAAAAAGACATGACAGAAAAATGATGACTGTAAACTTAAAGGTCTCCTCTGTGTTAATTTGATCAATCTAATGTTATGCATCTAAAATTTAAAGGTATCCATTGATGGTAAAAATATTAAATTAAATAGTGAAAGAAGTGGCTATTATCTAATATGTTTGTTACTCGCGTTGCGGTTACTGGCGTTACATTTTGTCCACTCTACCAGGACAACTTGGAAATCAAGTTAAAATACACATAACACATTATTGCAAACATGCATTAATGTATAAACAACATTTCATTAACATGTTCATCATTCCCTCAATAATCACACAAAGACCATTTATGCCTGACCGAGGGTTCCCCTGGTACTTACAGGTAATTGCAGAGGTGGTCGCTTTGTAGTAAAACTGTCATGCAGTATTTACCATCTCACACTTCTCTGTCTTGTTAAAAATCTCTGTGAGCATAATGAGGTTATGGACACAATCTTACGTAGAAGGCAAGTGCTACTCTTGTAATTTTGGAGTTATAGGTACCTGCTTTCCTATAAGTTGTGACTATGAACTGGGTAACGAACTAACGATTCCTACAATGACATCCCACGTGAGGCTGGAACATGCAACACAGCAGCAACAACATGACAATCACACTGCAGTAGCCTGATATACCAATAAAAACACCACTAGGACTACATTACAGGCTTTGCAATGACTGAGGTGCCACACTTGTATCATTGTCAGAGAATCACAGTGCTCAATTGCAGGGAAAACAATATGGAAAATGCGGTGACTAAAAGAGTAAAGTACTCCATTAGAACATGTCAATGAAGACAAATGCTAACTTCATAGTATGATTGTTGTGCATTTTTTGACTAACCTTAATTCCTTGTACTTTAATTCACCAGGAAGAATGACTCCAAGTAAAGTGGTATCGCTACTCGATTCCTGGTCAGAAGCAACTCTGTGGTAGCATTGGATTAACTTCCCAAGGATTATATTTGGGAGAATGTTATTGCTGCAACAAAACTGCAACACAGAATGCTTAAAACAGTTCCTTAACTTTTACAATTGTGTCCTAAACAGTTTTATCTTGCAACCAGGAAGGCCTATATTTCTCAAAAGTCACTTGAATAGGCATATGTAAAAGTATGTTCTTTATGATTATGTACAGAATAATTTAAGGCAGACTCTCAACAAAATTGCAAAAAATATTCAACATACTGACGCATTTAATAGCAAGCTATATGACTGAATTACTGTTTTGGTTTAAAGGGAAAATGCAGCCCCCCAATTTGAAGCAGTGTACCCCGGTACACTAGTTCAAGAATGGCTTCAATCTATCATGTGACAATATTTTTGTTACTTATTTCCTAAATTTATGCATAACAACTCATTGGTGTGCCCTCAATATCCAATGATTTGACACAAAACATGAAAATACTTGTGAGAGAAATAAGGGGAGATCTGTAAGATTTAGCAAATTTTTGAAAATAAGCTTGGGGGACTGCCTTCTCCCTTTAAGAAATAAATCATATTTGGTGGGCTAGTATTAGTGAATAACACGACTCCAAATTTGGCAAAATAACGGATGGGTTTGCATACATGTACAATCCACGAACACCAACCTCAACATGGCATACAAGGGGAGTTGATTACCTAAAAAAACATGTTGCAAACACACAATACCCAGTTTTAAGTAGTTCATGGAATAATACCAAACGTACAGGCTACAAAGGCTATGAAGTGTCATTCACCTCACGATCCATGCTTTTTTGGTGTCTGGAATACATTGAGACACTCAACTAAAGGTACACACCAAATGGGTGAAGCAGATAGGAATTAAAAAAGCCAAGAAACGTTCAGTCACAAGTCTTTATTAACACACAATAGAGCATTGAAAATTCATGAATTTTTTGAAAATTTTTACTGCAATTATTTAAAAATAGGAGAATTTCTTCTGTAAGTGCTATTTTTGTGGAAAGTTTGTCAATTTTAATTTTCCTTTATGTTCTTTTTACCATAAGATATTGATCATCGAAAAATGTTAATGAGAAGAAAAAAAGATTGTTTTGAAAATTTCTTTGTCCAATTTGTCACGGAATTTCACTTGAAATTCTCAAAAAATTCCAGGAAGGTATGCCCCAAGATAGTATTTGGTACCTCTGGCACCTGACACTTTACACCAAATTAGTAATAGTATAGGCCTACACAAGAATTCTACATATTCTAGCGACCCCCCCCCCTTTTTTTGAGTAACGTTTTTTTCACTGCAAGAAAGGGACTTTATATGGAAACTCATACCCACACGCTGCACTTTGCATAGGGGCATTATCATAGTATTTATAGTAGGTGTGGCAGAAAAGATATGGCTTGGAACAACCAACAGGCCTATGAAAGTAAGTGTCAATGCTAGTTCACGCGACCAGCACCGATGCTTACGTGAATCTTCTTCGGGCAGGATCTATCGTTAGTTGGTACAAACTCTGTTTGCTTGTCAGTCCAATTATCATAGCTCCTCAAACTATATAGGACTGACCAAGGAATATGCCTTACAGCTTGTTACGTAGACAACCGTTAGTCTAATTCCGCACTATTCCGGGCAGTGGTTAGCCCAGCCTATGCTAGCCTAAGCCTTTTATTGTTTATAATCTCATTGTATACAAGCTATGTGTTAGACTAGGCTAGGTAGTGTACCTACTTGGGGCTCAATATTCATGCATGACCGCTTCGGTCCTGTTCCATACCTGCATGCCTGCGAACATGACAGATAAGCCACTCGACAAGGGCTAGCACTTCTGTCGGTTTTCCATGGCCAGGTAATTTTGTAGAGGCAAGCGGGGGGGGGGGGCAGATGAGAAAACACCGTGATCCATATTAATTCCGTAACCAAATAGTGATAAGTCGGTAACTTGGTATGACGTTCTGAGCCTCCACTGTCTTGGGCATAAGCCATTGTACTGTATAATAAATGTATAACGTATATGCGTCTTGGTTACGTTCATACAATGATGTGCATGCGAACGCGTTAGCATGCACAACCTTGCGTTTATATGACCTGGGTCACAAAACTTTTAGCCCTTTGTTAACAATCTAACAAAGGGCGGCAGTTCCTTAATATGAAACCGTTAATTGTCTTTCGTCTCAAATGTGCGGGATAGTGCTCCTTTAATAGATGCTCTTTAGACCACTTTAATTCAGAATTCTCAATCGGAAGACGTCATAAAAAACATGTTAAAGAAGTTTTAAAAATGGCTATTAAGACAAACCGGGCATTTTTTTTTCTGTGCGGACTCACACCTATGCGGCATATCCCTTGTTCAGTTATATCCCTGGTTTGGAAAGCTGTGGAACAACTCCCCGGAGGAGCTTAGCAAACAAAGTCCGCTTCCCGGGATATTCGTGGGTAGCTCAAACCATGATCCCATTTCAGATATTTAACACACAAAACTTATTTTTTTTCGAAGACTGGGTATGCCAAGCCAACAGAATCTCAACCCCATATCTCTTGTTAGTCGCTTACGTTTCCGAATAGAAAACTGCCATTAAAAGCAAATCGTGCATGATCTGAATTTTATAGCTTGAATAGAAGGAACAAAACATACACCACTTCACGCGTCTTACCAGAATTTCTGTGTGAGGAGTAAATTTACTTGTCCCTACGACCAACTATAGACCTAACGTAACATGTGGTAAACTATTATAATTAACCGTTACAATAGCAAATAAACCAACTAAAGTATCAATTAAGAAGTTGGTTGAATGGGTCGTGACGCGCAGGTACTTCATTAATTAAGTACCCTTTCTTCGTTTTCCATTTATTTGTGTGTGTGTGTGTGTGTGTGTGTGTTCTTTTTTCGGCTTTTTTTTTTCTTTAGGAGAAGGGAGTAAAAACCCATAGCTATCAAGTAATAGTTTAAATATAAGTTTTTTCATCTTAAAGAAGTGCATGTAAGTTTCGTATTATGAAAAAGAAAGTTTCTCTACACGTTCCTCACGCACTCTAACCGACTAATAGCAGAATAGTAAGATGGGGAAGTACTTAATTCCAACAAAAGAAAAGTATTCATTAAATGTTACAAATTTAGGGAAAGACCTGATCACACTTACGTACTACGCCACCAAGAGAAGAAATGAATATGATATGATCAGACTTCTGTTCCTTCATCTTACGAACAACCTCTTGAGTTATTCTTGCTGTCCCAAAAAAGTTGGTCTCAGAGAGGGCCTGCATTTGGTCTGAGGTAGCAAACTCAAACGAGCCATTCTGGCCTACGGCAGCGTTGTTAATTGCATATAATAAGGCTAAAATATTATTTAGCTTCTGCAGATAAACATCAAAATAGCCCGGTCTGCATGTTTTTGGTATGCCACATTGTATATGAATGGTTAATGGTTTGTTTATATTAATCAACTCACATATCGCCATCGGGCTTGATGAAACGTGAACACGTGCCGGGGGGGGGGGGGGGATTTCAGGGAAGAATGAATTTCATTCATTTTAGCCAACAAACTAGAAAGTTCAGTTGTCGTTGTCTTATGTGGCAGTAAAATGTCATCCCTGTAACGAAGCCGTTTTAGTATTTGAAATCTGTCGGCATAATTTTATTTTCAAGTCTAGCCTATGCATGACAGTATCGCAGATTTTTGTAGGAAAATTGACCATTAAACTCAAAACAGTTCCTTTCAGGGACGAGTTTATGAGAGCACCAAGGGAATTAGGAAATACAGGTTTTATCCCGTGCAGGGTTTAAGGTACTTTTTCAAAGGCATCCTGGGATGCATTTAGTGCCTCTCCTTTTGGATCCAAAGATGTAGCCTATGTTCAGTGTACACACAATTCGAAAGAGTCAAATAATGTTAAATGAAGCCAACTTGGAAATCTTAACCTGGAATGTAAGCGCAGGGAATCCGCCGGTCTCCTTGATGTAGGCCGTTTTCCGCCACTGGGCGCCACTAAGCGCCCTGCCACGTATACCATTCTGGAGCGAGGCGTGGGAAAGCGCCGCGAAGAGTTGTAGAACGTTGAGATCGGTTGTGACCCGTGGCGCACGGTTGCTCTCCGTACATCGAAAGACGTAGATGAAAGTTAATGAACGTTGTACTGCGTTGTTGTCCGTTCAAAATCCGTCAACAAGCGTTGGAGACCGCTCGAGTAGGCAGCTATCCGTAGATGAAAGCGATCAGCTGGCCGAATATTTCATTTTTGCCTCAAATAAGGGTGGGAAAGATATAAAAATCACTTGTGCACCGTTGCTCTCTGCCGTGTATGCAAATGAGCATAAAAATCCGACCACAATCCGGTGACTTTACGCCAATGTTTCTAATTTTGCAAAAACGCCCAGTTTACGTCGCTGTTACTTTTTTTTTTCTCTTTTTTCGGTCAGTGGTCGCTAGTGTAAGCCTAGCATCTAGCATAAGGTGAATAAAACGTTGTCAGAGTTCCAAACATTTTAATATCAGTTGAAATTTCACAGGAAAGTTTAAACGCATAACATGTATTAGTAATGTAAATACTCTAGCAGTCCCAGCTAAATAGGTTACTATATTTTTAATTCAATCAAAAAACATCTCGAGTGTTCTTATAGACAAGCAGTGTAAACAAATTTATTTGTCTTTAAATTGTATGATGTATATTGATAACTATAATTATGTTGTGCAGTTGATGAACAAATGATCGGTGTAAAGAAAAATTAAGTGAAAAATTCCATTTTGAAATGAGCAACCTGTTGATATTTTTTTTACTTTATCGACATCAAATGGAATGATGACTTGCCAATTGAAAACTGTTGAAAATAGTTCAAATGTGTTAGTATTTCAGCATGTATAAACAGTAATTTATCCGGGGTTGTGAAAAGGACAATTTTGTTGTCATATCAGTTCAAAGTTTGGAAAAAAAGTCGAGGCTATAATAATTTGAATCCGCACAGCCTTCCCCTTTTGCACGTTACCTTCACTGCATGTGTGTATCATGGTAACTAAAAGGCTGCGGTTTGCATTTTATTTCAGTATATTATTACCGAGTAGACTAGACCGAAGCTATAAAACGTCACAACCCAAGCTAAATAAACAAAAGGTATACAATATAGACTACATACGTAACTCAACATTATTTGACTAACTCAACGTACTAAACGTACGATTGACCTAGGTTTAGAAGTTTTCGGCTATTTCTTCCCGCTACATGATTTATAATTTAGGTTTTTAAGACCTATACTTATAAAATCTACTCTTTCAAATTCTAACCTTTTGAAACTAGAAAAATAAGAACATTTCTTTCTTACTGAGTATGCCAATCTTTCACTCAGTTGAATAAGCTTCCTTCAGAAACTTCAGTATAGATTCTTCTCTCGAAACATTAAGTTCTGTAATCAAGAGAATTTTGTTTAGACTTTCACCAGCTCTTTTTCTCAAGATCACTTTTTTGAAGATTTCTCATCGTAGCTTTCATCTGAGGATTGAATATGACATAGCATAAGCATGATTGATTAAAAAAAAAACAAGACTATAAAAACTGTTAGTCTACAAAAAAAAAGAAACACTGGCTTTTATATGAGGGAGACTATTAAGCAACTGAAATTAGACACCGCGGCGTCGGTATTCTCATAGCAATTTACTTAACATCTTATTTTTCGGAAGTATGTCTTTCGAATAGTTAGTTCGGTCGTCTCAACAACGACCAACTTCACCAACGCATGAGGTAGAACTGACCCCTATTTGTCTTTAAACTGCTTCTTTCTCAGCCTTCTACCTTATCTGACGACAGAATAGAGCAATGTATGATAGATTTCGTCACTTACGGTGACAATCCCCTACATGTCACCGATTGTGACAAAATGTGAAACATTTTGTTTGTTTGCTTGCTTACTTGCTTGTTTCTTTGTTTCTCTGTTTCTTTTGTTTGTTTGTTTGTTTTTTACTTTGTTTTTTTTCCCTTTTTGCCTTCCTGTACTCTAGAATAGATGTTGTGAACAGGGAATTTATAGTGCCCATGCACAGAGCTTGCGGTGACCTCGTTTGAATTAATTCATATTGCAAAATTTCGAAGTATTCGTTAATGACCAATAACACTGCAGAGTATTATTATGATCAAACCAAACTTCCTAAAAATTAGAGGTTCATCTCCAGACTTTGGGAACTACGCATCAAGAGAGGATAAAAGAGAAGTCAACATTCGATTGCATTATGGTAACATATATTAGGTGTGTAGCATGACTAATTAGTTATCGCATCAAAGACGTAATGGAAAAATACATAATGACACTAGAAATACACTTGTTTGCAACAACCAATACAGGCTGGCTATCTACATCGTTCTTTGCTACTGTTAAGGATGAACTGGATTCTGAGCAACAGGCGGCTGACCAAGATTATCCAAAAAAACCCTAGAAAGGGTTATTTCACATTGTACAGTATGATGAAAAACGTCCTTGTCAAATGTGTCAAAGTGCAGTAATTATTTAAATATTAGGTTATATATGTCCACAGTACAATGCCTACTAGAAAGATTCCCTTCATCTTCTAGGCCTACAATCTTGGACAAAACTCGTTGGGACACCCCCGCTCCCCCTTTCAATGTTGACCACAGTTATCCAGTTCATG
>WURT03082199.1:0-13015 GCA_009936505.3 Holothuria glaberrima | reverse complement strand
CGGTAACAGTTAGCACACAAAAATCTTCGGTATTTTCATCACTGGTACTACTGGTACCGGTATTTATGTGAATACCGTTATACCGCCCAACTCAAGTACTAACAAAGGTGTGACCAATCAGCAATTTAAACAGCTCAGTAACATATCCACTAGATGAGCGCGGTTTTCAAAGTGGCACCTAACATGGTTCTGTTACATATCCTCTACATACAGGGCTTTAACAACAATGAATATTTGGAACACATAACCAGTCTCACACTACAGGTATTTTGAAGGCAGTCATATAAAGCTACATTTAGCATCTGCATAAACATGTTAATGATCTTAGCCAATGACACCATACCTTAGTCACTTGAAGTAACACATAGCTACACAGGTACACACCAGGTTTTCATACATAGCTATTAACACTACCGATACATCCAGGGTACTCATACATAGCTACTTACACTACAGCTATATCCAGGGTAGTGATAAATAGCTACACCACAGCTATATCCAGGGTACTTATACATAGCTACTTAAACCACACCCATATCTGCTACTTATACCACACCTATATCCAGGTAATCATAGCTACTAACACTACAGCTACATCCAGGGAACTCATACATAGCTACTCACACTACAGCCCAGTCTAGGGTACTCATAAATAACTACTTACACCACAGCTATATCCAGAGCAGTGTTTGGTACTTCAATAACCTGAAAGAAAGCTGCTCCTAGAAATTCATCCTTCTCTGCATCTCTCTTACCCCTCTTCCATTCCTTCAAAAATATTAAAAAGACAAAGAAAGGTCAGATTCATCTTAAAAAATTCACAATTTTCAATGTAACTAAAAGTGTCTACAAAGGAACAAAGCCTTTAAAGTAAAGAGCGAACCTTTGAAAAGGTACAGATATACTAACCCTGATTTAGAGCATAGTCCAAGAACACACCTTACTTGTGCATGCAAACTTCTGCATCAACAGCAATGCTTCATTTCAAAATTTGTGAGTATGCATATGAGGATGTATCTATTCTTATGAATATGAATACTGGCTAATATGCAAAACGGTGAGTATGAGTCCATACTTACTACAAATTTGACAGATTTACATCACTTCTACTTACATGTACTCTAATTCTAACCATTACATTATTGTCATCAGTAGCTGTAATGAAATATCTCCAAATTCGTCCAAACTTTACAAAAATGTCAAACAATGGTAGCAGGACTCAAAATGCCCAGAGGTGGCAGAGGTCACAACCTTAAAGGCCCCATGGCTTTACCTTGATGCCCTTCAAAAATGACCTTCACCAAAGATAATAAATGGCACTGATGCCCTTCTGTAAAATGTCTATTTAGTGTTGTTTGGTTTCCAAGTCTGGCCTTGATTCATTCCCCTCTTGTCTGGCCTTGGTGCCCTGACAAATTTCTGTCAGGTGAAGGCTCTCTAGCCTTGCCCTTCCATTTCTCATCTTACAATATTTCCAACGACATTTATTCAGGTTTTTGATATACACCTTATGCATTGACGTCACACTGAAGTCAATTTGGAGGAAAACAATGAAGCACATGTGCACGAATGGCGTGGATTCGCATGGGTGTGTAGTTCAATTACGCCCGTATATGATTGATTGACAAATCAGCTGTCTGCATTTGTTGGTGTAACTTGTAACGAGATGCGCTTTTCCTCCAAAGGAGGGAGCACTTTCTGCTCTGTGACATCATATGCATAAGGTCTATTATAAGTATTTTTCTTATGTGTTTTTTATTTATTTTTTTTTTTTGGTGTGTGTGGAGGACCAGTTTGTGGCTTACCTTGTCATCTGTGCAGGTCAGAAAATGAAGAAAAACATCACAATTAGCTACAACAGGATGAGTGGTCATTCTAAAGACCCATTTCTTAAGCTGATCCATTCTCTTCTCGATGAAAGTTTCTTCATACCTCCCTGAATCAATAAAAATGAAACATAACTAATCACATGCATGCCTCCCTAATTTAATAAACATGAAATACAATTGATCAGAAACATCATCTTCAAAAATAGAACAGGACTTCTCTCAGTGATGCAGTTAACCTTACTTTCAAATGGAGCCCAGCTCCTGAACTCACTTTAGTAACAAGGAGTACATAAGAATATAAATAGTGAATCATCTTTGGTTTCCCAAAAGGATAACTACGGTAGTCTCCTGACTGTGCATCATCAGGAAGTTTGGTTGGCAAATATTTTATCACACAGCACATAAAGCAGCGGATATCCTGCCCACATAGTTGCAGCTAGGTTGGGTGGTACTGTGCCGGCACACCCAGAGCTAAAATTTTGTGCAGAGTACTCAAGATCAGTGAGAGTCCCCACACAGAGGTTGACCAGGTGCTATAAATTTTACCACTGAAAGAAGCTACACCAACGAGCGAGTTCTGTAATTCAATTGCACATGCGCAAAACCGCCAAACAGTCGGGATAAACATAACACACGTTTACCAACAACATGTGTTCCAAAAAATTTGTCAATCGTCCTTTTTTAAATCTATCCCAAATATAAGGAGGGCTCTTTTGTGTGGTTTTAGCAGGTTTCTTTTATCTGTAGGAATTGACTCAGTTATAACATGCTATTCAAGCTACTAACATTTCAAAGATTGATGCTACATAGGGATATTTTTTATCTTCACAGATATTCTCCATCTTACATAAGACATGACCAGCTTACTCTGTGAGTGTATGAAAGCAAAACAATTGCTGACCATCATTAAATAGAAAAGCAAGGTGAGCTGCTAAATGCTCTCCTGAAAACATTTTAGGAGATCTGTTTTGTTTTAGAGGATGAATAAACACAATATTGCATGGTTTTTGGGGAAAATGATGTTCTGCTCCCCTGAGACTATCTTCGTAATATTACAGCAAATTCATACTTCAGTATAGCCCTATAAAGCTGGTGAACTTTAAGGACTAATATCGATCCCCGTCAAACATTTCAGCTAATTTTGCAATGTTAACATAACCTAACAGCAGCCAGTCCATTCTTCCAATTTTTCTTGCTCTATAAAAAGCACATATCGTCATCCCATGCTCTCCCAGGTCAATCACAATCATATCAGAGTTGAATAGTAATCAACTTTCATAGCTTTAAAGCACTATACTAAAGTATGAATCACCTTTAGGGTGGACGATAGCAAGTCGTCACTATGTTGAAGTATCTATCACCAGACTCACCTGTAACCTGTTTATCTGGCAGTGGTGGGACCACTATTGTAACAAACTTTGCTGTCAACCGTTCATACAGCCAATCAAAGTGTTTGTATCTCCTACTTACTTGAATGCCGGTATTCTGTAGAGATAGAATGAAAACAATACTAGCTATGAAAGAATGACTGATAGCAGTAAATATTTTACTAGCAGACAGGTGGGTGGGCAAACAGACAGATGGACGGACAGACAGACAGACAGACAGACAGACAGACAGACAGACAGACATACAGACAGACAGACAGACAACTTTATGCAAAATACACCCCCCTCCCCCCTGCAAGAAACATGGATACAAAACAGCAATTCAACACTGGTATAGAACCTAGAGTAAAAGAGGCAAGCAATAGGCACTTCTTTGTGAACCAAAATGCAAAAATCCATAAGAGTTGACCAGCTACACCACAACAGGATTTGCTGTACACTCTAGAGAAGCTCAACTGTTTCAAAACAATTATTTTTTCTGCTATCATTTGTTTTTGCATGTTACTTCCTTCAAACCACCTCTTCATTTCCTTCTCACAACAAAATATGCTCTCCCCCTTTGATTTAAAGTAGTTAAAATATTACATCTTTATTGTAGTTCCTTCACATATTTGTATTCAGGAACTTTAATGTATCTACAAGAACATGAAATAACACTGCTCATTCTTTGCTTAGATTATCCACTATGAATCAAACATATCTCTAAGCAGGCAAGCCTACAAATTGACAACACATGTTATACATTCCAATGCTTCCCATATTTTATGATACTTTCAAGTATAATGGCCAAGCTTGCAAATGAAATTGGCAATTAAGCCTGCTGCTAGAGACATAAACAGCAACTGCACATTTTACCCTATCCTTTTAATAAATCACGATTCATTGCTACTTAAACACTGGCAAATTCAGACAGACACTTTTCGAGAGTATTTAACACATTCATGGAAACCTTTTTTATTGCCCTTATTTTGTCCGTTCTTAAGTTAATAACAACCATACAACACATAAACAGTGACTGAGATATAAAAGATATTAAATAGCACCTACTACTGCAAAATTCTTCAGTAGCCAGTCAAGCGGTATGTTTCAACAACTTCCTACTACCTATGGGCTTTAAGGGCTTACAAATTGATGCTTCTCGAATGTGATCAGGTTTGCAGATAACAGTTCTCTATGAAGTGAAACTTACACTGAGAAGAAAGTCATTTCATGCCTCACTACACTAATCAAACAGCCCTATTCTTTACACAGACAGTTCTGTATGATATAAAGGCAGTACCAACAATAACCGACAAATCATAACTACTGTATGACCTTCTTTCAATCGTGACGCTGTTATATACTGTACAACCTGTTATGTAGCTTTTGCTAATCAGTTACACCCTATATGAAACTGGACACACTGAACCATTCATTAACTATCACTAGTGTGTGACTAACAGTAAAACCAACACAGCCTTTGATCTCTGCCAAAATGTGGACACATGGGTGTAAAAAGTTGGGAAGCGGGAAGGCCTTCTTCCTGGGGAAATTTGGGTCTTTGGAGGAAATTTTGTCATTTGGAGGGAAATTTACAACTTTTACATGAAAATACATACAGTACTTAAATGTGGACAATTTGACTTCATTCCTGAAAAATAAACATTGTTTCTGGACCTGTGTGGACACATGAAAATTTAACAAAGAGTGTCATGGCACATTGTTTCCCAACATTATTTTGAAAATTTGGAATATTAAAACAGGGCTTACTATCCTTGTTAGGAATGAATAGACATAACATTAAAATTGCAACAAGGAACAGAAAATACAACATTTTGAAGCACTATGCTATGATACATCTATCCTATGTATTGAGATGATAATATCCAAAGAACTGCAATTTATACATAAAATATCATCTCAATAAAGTTCCTTGATTATAAATAGATAATTCAAACATATGTAAAACATCTGTACAGCTGTGAAACAAATTTTGAAGAACTAAACAAACATTACTGGTAAATAGTACTTAGTACAATATGGGTGGGCAGACAATAATCTACCTAAAACGGAAACTGCATCTGTCTTTAACAAAACATGAATACAAAACATAACAATGGTAAGGATCACATCAAAAGACAATAAAAATAATATAAAAAAAAACATAAAAATAGAAATAAAAAAAAAAAAAAGAAATGGTTTGTAACTCAAAATTATGAAATATTTTTAGTTCTAAGAATTACAACTGAAATAAATAACATAATAACAAGCAAGGTAACATTTCCCTATGAGAACTGTAATATTTAAATGTGGGGTTTACTGGTACAGTGCAAGCAAAGAACTGTATTATTCATGGTGGCAACAGTGAAACAGATCTCCAGTCAAAGGCCACAATATTAAGGAATGTACTTAACAACCCCATAGAGCCCATCCTGGCAATCAACTTCTCAAATTTACAGTGAATCAATCCACCACTTTCAATTACTCAGCAACCTCCCTGGTTCACTTTTAGATTATGCTGTAATATTTGGCAGGAAGTACGTACAGCAATTTGGGAGAAACAATCTTGCAAATACCAGAATATTTTATGTTAGGCAAGCAGGTATTTTTTCCTAAGCAAAGCATATCACAATCATGATCAGTGAGTTTTGTTTTTGTAAAAACAAACATCTTATTTTGGCAGTGTCTTGACCATAGAAAAAGTTTTAAATCAGACCAACTGAAAAATCTGAATTTCATATATAAGTATTATTTCTGACATACAATACACAATGAGAGTACTACCATAACAGTCTGGACTTAAGCAGTTAGTTGTAAAAGAAAATGAAACTATAATGATATTACTTACTGGTAATGTAAATACTAACAATATGAAGTACTCAATACTGGTGATGAAAATATTAATATTATCAATACTTACTGTTACTATGGTAATACTAACATAAGGAATACTCAATACTTACTCATGATGTCAATACTAACATTAGCAATAATTACTGGTAATGTTAATACTAACATTATGAACACTCAATAGTTACTGGTAATTCAATACTAACATTATCAGTACTTACTAATAATGTTATTACTAACATTATGAATACTCAATACTTACTACAGATGTCAATACAAACATTATCAATACTTACTGGTAATGTTAATACTAACATTACTCCATTCTTCCAACAGCATCCCTGACAAGACTTAAACTTAAACTTACTTTGAGTCTGTTAAGTCACAACGCTACCTGACCACAGATCTGTGGAAGGCGTATGTGAGGGCTTATGGGTTGAAACTATATGTGAGATGGCTTCCATTTTAAAATTTTCACTCAAATTTGGAAATTATTTCAGCTTACAGCTAGTACTGATATTCCCTGGTCTTATCAATACTTAATCAATGAATCAATACCTTTCACAAAACCAGCAATGACATTCATACATACTGTTGGCATTCATACTAATTACTAAATACTAAATAGTGTTAATTGCAGCATCTGGTGTTTTATTACAGTAACAGACAACGCTCATACTCACTGATGGTGTTACTTGGTATGCAATAAAACTTTTCATTCCTTTTAACTTTGTTGCTTTCTTGGGATTCTTAATATCAACAGAAAAACCTTCCCCAATGTTGTCCCACACAGGGCCTTCTTCACTATCCTGTGACAAAAGGAGAAGAATCAAACTACAGTTTAATATATTCTAGAGATGGTTTCTAATAATGTATAAATTTAACTCTTCTGGCCACATCTGAAACATTTAAGTTTATTAGAATATTTCTAAGAAAGAACATGGTAACAGCAATATTGACTTTTTCTTGTCTTTCACTGCACATACTATTTTCCTTTGAGTCATCACTGATACTTTTCCAGACATATAATCAAGTCACAACTCCAGTCAGAACCTTCCAAAACTACTGTACATGATGTGAAACATTCTGGGGAATTTTCCCCTACTGAAATATAGAGATTTGTGTCAATGACTTGAGTAGAGTCCCTTTAGAATAGCTGTAGTTGACTTGACTTGGTGAGAAAAAGTGACTTGGTTACAACTCTGACCTTTTCCAAATTACTCATTAAAGATTTTTTCTTACTACTCCTCAACGATACCTTTTTCCAATAAGTCACTCACAAACGATACCATTCTGCTAGTACTCACTGACACCTTTCTCCTCTAAGTTCCTCACTCATGATACCTTCTCCATTTTACTCCTCAGACATCAATTTAAAAGAAACTCTCATTGATATCTTTTACCATTTTACAGTTACTTGATGTCAATGCTGTTCCCCTACAAGTTTTTCTTTTCATTTAACTATTCCCTGATGATATCTTCAGCCTACAAATCCCTTTTCCAGTTAGTCACTCACATCAATGACACCTCTTTTCCAGTAATCACTCATTGCTACTCTTTTCTCATTGATAAATTTCCAATAAGTACCTCACTAATAATACATTTTCCACCCCATTAAAAAATGCTAACCCTTCTCCTTCAAGGATACCTTTCCCCAGTTAGGCACTGACTGACGATACCTTTCCCAATTCACCCATTGACTGATATCTATTCTTACAAGTCCACAGTAATATTGTTTTCCCTTAAATAGTTTATAATGACACATTTTCCTAACTAGTCACTCCACACACTTTTTGCCAATATTCCTCATTCATAATCTGTAACAATATGTCACTCACAAATGCAACACCTTACTAAGTCAACCACTGAATCAAGTTGCTCAGCTTTGTGTACATAGTAGTCTCCCCACTCCTCTGCCTCCCCCCCCCCCGCCACCTTTCCCCGGTAATATACTCACAACAATCCTATAGAGAGGGTTGTCTGAAATAGACCGTGACTTCGGTGTGGTTCCTAAAAGGTATGCTTCTCCTCCAGTTTTGGCAAAGACTGAAAATCGACTGGGGAGAGAAATTAGACAAAAAAAGATCTTCAATCATCAATTATCCACTTTTCCATATCCAAGCTGTAAAAACTTATCCACATGCTGAATTTCAGAACGGTAAACTGAAGATACGTTGTTACCAATTCTACCACCTCTAGCTATCCGTTATTGATAATCCTGAAATCTGATTGGTTAAACACTGGCCTGTTATTCCATAACGCATGGACAATAAACATAAAAACTGATAAAAACGAAGTTTTTTACACATTTTTGGAGGTAAAATAGGAAAAAACTACATCTGGCAGACTTTATTGGTGAATAAACCATCTCGACTCCAAATTTGGCAAAATAACAGACTAGCTCCTCCTCTGTTATTCTGCCAAATGTGGAGTCGAGATGGTATATTCGCCAATAATAGTCTACCAAATGTGATTTATTCCTTAATTAATAAGCACCTCCCCAAAAACCAACTACTGCTACCTTTGACCCCTTTACAGTCACTTGAAATTAGAAATTAGATCTTAACCTAGGACTTGAAAAAAAGAACTGGTATGGAGAAGGTTACTTGGGTGTCAGCTTGTGGCATTTGGACAGGGAGAGAAGCAAAGCTAATGAAAGCCATGTATATAAAGAAAGAAAGATTGTACAATATTGAGTGCTTAAAAGAAGTAATGCAGAAATACATTGAACAGTTATCTTGGAACATTACCAAGGCTAAAATGAAGGGTGGTGGGGGGAAGGGGTACAGTTGCAAACCCTGGAGGTTTTTCTTACTTGGCAAATCCTTTTTTAACAGTTCCCTTCCCCGTGGCATCTCCTCCTTTCTTTCCTCCTGTCCTATTGGCTGGCTGAAGATCAAAGTTTCCTGAACCGTTCAATCCTGAATCCTGTTAAAATTTCAAAATGAAAAACATTACTCATCAACTAGACCAGACTTTCCTGTCTACACCTCAACAAAAAGATGAAATGAATCATTTACTACTTAAAAAAATATTAACATAAACTTTTCTTTGATACACAGATGCAGCATTATTATGGTACAGGATATGCTTGCCAACAAAATGGGATACTGGTATAGTGGGAAATTTTCGCAAGGGGTTTAATTTTCACGAGCAAGTAACCAAACGCAGATTAAAGACCTGCAAAAATAGTTCCATTACTATGTACAAGACTATGCTGCTTGATGCAACAGCGAATTCTTCACCCTGCAAATATGTGTAAAAGGTTCAGAATCGCGAAAAATTAGCCTCACAGAAATTTCCCACTATACAGTAACTTGCAACAGAGAGAGTAGAAAAACTTCTTCAAATAAGATATCAGAAAATGACAACTAATGGTTTGCAATGACCTTTTTTTTAAAGAGACAGCTTTTATACAATTTGTGCTTTCTATCTAGTATGATTTAAAGGAAAAGGCAAGTTTATGATGTTCACAATGCTTGGTAATTGAGTGTTGACACACACACACACACACACACAAAAACAAACAAACAACAGAACAAAAACAAAAGACAAAAACAGTCCTATTACCTACACTTGATAATATGACAACCATTTAGTCAAATGTTCTGTAATTATGCACTAACTTAATCTACAGTACCAAGTACTTTATGTTCCATAACTATGCACTGTAGTTAACTATGTACCTTAATTTTGTTGCTAAATGATGCATCTAGCCATGCACAATTACTATGGTAACTAATGTAAATGCTACTGCAGTGATATAACTAGTGACAAACCAATAAAGGCCTGCACCAAATTACTCCACTCAGCTACACATTCTATCTTATCGAAATTATCAACAATTAACAACAAAGACAAGGTTATTTAACTGAATGAATTTTTCTATACTAAAAAATAGTCTGGCAACCTTGTATTGGTTTGAAAGGAACCAAACAAAAGCCCTCTGATATCTGCAACACCTGACAGAACATGCCACTGCTTGTGTGGACCAAAGGCTACTATACAAATATTGGTTGCCATGGTGTAGTATGATCAACTAGGCATGTTTTAGGGTTTAAAACTGATATCATGAAATTTAATAAAAAAAATCTTGCTATCGTTTTCCTAAAGATGGAAGTGAAGGGAAAGCCCTTTCTGGAACAACCAGGCAGGAGTTTCTGAGTCTGTTGAATGGAAGTATACATGCACTTCTATTGCAACAAACAAAGACCAGAATTCTGTTAAATAATTAACAAACTTAAATAACCTGTGCCACTTAAACTGCAGCACCAAGTCTACAATACCATTCGGCCCACCACAAAGTATCAACTCAACAGTCACATCTTTAACATCACTCACTTCCCGGTGGCATCTCCTCCCTTCTTTCCTGCTGTCCCATTGGCTGGCTGAAATCCCTCAATTTACAGAAAATTTTATCAGACCTGTCTGCTTTTTTGGTTGTTCAAAAAGAAATTTTGCAGTTACCCTAGAAGACATTTATTTTCTTTTTGCATGAACTTTTTTCATCCCATGGACAACCAACCTGTACTGTTTGGTTGTCCCTTGCAAAGTTTGGTTGTCATGGGCAACTGGACCACTGGTACAATCGAGCCCTGACTCGACAATACACAGCTTTACCATCACTGAACAACAAACAGCTTTAGTAAGAAAGAGCAATCCAAGAGTCCCTTGGACTCCTCGATCCTGGGCTGCCTGATGTTATGTTTTTTAGGGGGGGGGTTCTGTTTTTAAAAGTATTTTATCACTATCATCCATTTTAATTCCCTGAGGTCACCATTCCCACTAAAGCCCAGGTGTAGCAAAAGTACTATAATCCCTTAGGGAATCATCCAAGCTATGGAACTTTCAATCTGATGGATGCAACATCCAACCAGAATTAAAACTGGTGACAAAGTGAGTGGTCTTAATAGATGCGACTGCTCAGTTGGGTTGTGCTTCATTCATTTGTTCAGTAAACAGCAGGCTTTAAATGAAACCAAAGCAAGCCAAGGAGTAATCTCTCCTCTTACTTCCAATTAACTTTCCATTGAATAAAATATTCGTTAGTCCAACTGATGATGCAGGGTCATGGAGGGAAACAAACCCCCTTTTGATCTCAGTTAAAGAAAAACTCATATCTGAGGTATGTACCATAACAGATACATATTTCTGTCACCGAATAAATTTAAAACTCTTGAGTGCTTTATAATTTCAAAAAATGTTGAACTGTGCATGAACAACTCAAAAATTTTAAACAAAACTATAAATGTTGATTTTAATTAACTAATGATATATTTAACATCTGCATAAGGGATTAAAACTCAAGTGTGCTGTGTACTTAAAAACAAAGAAAACCTGTGGCAGTGCTTAGACTTTTGAAGTGATGCAGTATTCAATTTTACCGTATCCTCAGGAACAGGACGTTTTTTACGAAGTTTGACCTGTGCGTATACACAAAGATGCACTCATTGTTAAGTCATAGATATACAGTATGTGTATAGTTGATTCACCTGCCATAACCAATAGGCATTAAATATTTTACATGAATATTTATAAGTGCTGGATGCATGGATACTAGTAAACAATTAATGTATGTATTTGCTTTCATACAACTTAGTTTTCCATCTCCACAGTACATACTTATACCATCATAATGTACATATATTTTTGAAGCATTTGGAACAGAGTATAGGAACCTACTGTACGTTAAGTATCAACATATCTACATTCAGAGCAATAACAAGTATTTTGTGTTTCCTGGAGACCAATTCAAATTTTCCACACATTTTGTTGGGCAAAAAAGGCAATTTTCCCTCTACTACACAAGACCTCCCTATACTAAAATATCCTAGGAACTGTAGAACTAGAAATCAAATGCTGAACTTGCTGTTTACTGTATTGGATGCAATGTTGGGAGTTGCAAACAGTAAGTCCAGTATTTATATCTAGTTGTATGTTAGCTCCACCAAGTGACTGAAAGCATCCACTCATCCCAGGAAGGAGTTCACTGGCTTCTTCAACTTTAACTCCATCCATGTCCACATAATAAATTTTAAGTTATTAAAACAGTTTAAAACCCTCACCATGTACTTCTGTTTTTAAGGTTCTTGCATTAGCTTGCTCAAGATTAGAACGCTATTAGCAGAAATGACTAGCACCAGTGACGTTTAATGTCTTCTAATCTTTAACAACTTGTTTCAAAGCCAACCATCTCCTCCTCCCCCCACTTTCTCCCCCCACTTTTTTTTTTATCCCCCCCCCTTTTCTTTTGCTCTTCAACTGGGGATTGCCTCAGCATTACATCTTCTTTGCTGTACAGTGTATGTGTCTTTTAGAGGATGGCGGAACTATTTACCATATACTGCAGTGCAGTAGATGAAATGACACCTCATTTCATGTAAATGAAGTACCAAAAAGACCAGTAAACATATTTTAATTTGAGACTTGAGAAGAGAAATGTTTCCAGTGCAAAGTTGAAATAAACTAAAAGATTCATAAAATGGTAAACCTTATTATTTGACATAAGAATATACGACCACTCTTTCTTCAAAAAAAGATTTTTTTTCACAGCTGAGAAGTAATCAAAAAACTTCAATATCATAAGTTCTATTTTAATACAAAACATTACCTAAGTTTTGAGGAATTCTACTTTTATTCTAACTCTTCTGGAGGAAAATTTAGCTTGACTGTAAAAAGTTGATTTACATAATATTTCCCTTCCACATGCTAACTATAGAAACTGCATACATCCTGGTTTATACAAGATAATGCAAGACTAGCAAGTTTCTTGCAGACACCCAACCTAACTATGAGCAAAGATCGACTACTTCCCTCAAATGATTATCATATTAGATAAACACTTGCAGAAAAATGAAGATAATGTGCACACACCAGAGACAGGTTGCACACAGAAGGCTTTACTTTGTCTGTCCAAAGAGCTTGCCTTGCCTTTGATATCGTTCTATGTGAGTGGACATAATCTGAAGA
>WURT03082188.1:0-13016 GCA_009936505.3 Holothuria glaberrima | reverse complement strand
AAATAGGCTAGCCTACTCCTGAACTGTTGGACTGAAGGCTCAGCACTGTCTGCAGCCGTGAACTCAAGCATTTACTTTTTGTACTAATTCAGGCTTACACTACAACAGTACCATAGTTCTCAAAGTTGGTCTGCCATCATCCTTGACTAACCCCGTAAATTTCGGGTAAAACGAAGACCAACTACACCTTTTGCTTTCCCCTTAAAACCTGTTGTGAGTGTAATATATGTATGACATAAATAAAGAAGCCCCAACATACATTGAGAATGGCATGACTTTCTGTAGCCAAAGTAACTTCGGGAAGGGGTCTCCTATAGGCTTGGACCTTAACAATGAACTGTGACCCAAGCCTACCACTGTCAGTACTTTCGACATTGCTGCAAATATAGCGTCATTATAATCACTGTTATAATGATCACTGTTACGGTGCGGAATTGCATGATTCGCGCAGCTGTTCTCCCCACCCCTCCAAATAAAGTGCAAGGGGGAGTTCCCCCTTTCATTTTTTCAATGAAAAAATTAAATATATATTAAATTTACTTCTGTTCAGTGCCATACAAAACTCGGAGCAGACTACTCAACTCCAATTGCTGAATAAACAAACTCAACAAAAGTGACCATTTATGTGATTGGTCCCGAAAAGTCATACAATTATATCGCAGCTCTTGTGTACACACCAGTTTAAAAGGAGACGGAACCGCATTGTACAGATAAGATGATGCGGTAACTAAGGCATGCACGCACGCACTACATATTTCTACGAAAATATTTGTTCGATACTGTGCGCAAATCAATGGAGCTTGTATTGCACCCTCCCCTGAGTCGGCTGCCTACGTACGTAAGTACGTACGTATGTACGAGTCAAGTACAAAATCCAGTGTACATCCAGTTCACGGAGGACACTTTTCAGTCGACGTCATTGATTGAATCATAAGTAAATGTACAAGTACACATAGAACAGTTTCACATCACACAAATTAACATACTGAACTCCCCTTACCATGTCGCGTGTTCATGCGACGTACTCAAACTTTCTACAGAGCAGGTGTGTAACCTAATGTATGGGTGTTTACATACAATTACGGACATACAAATGCACGTTACTCGGCTCTCATCGTGTTTCACTTAAACTTCTGTACAGAACACGGACATCACATATAACATATCGGTGTTTGCGTAAGTTACAGACCTATTCCAGACGTACGATTAATAACTGCGCGAATTCATTTTGCAGTCTCCTGCATGGAAAAATGTGGAGAGAAATGACGAACTTTCATCGATTTTACATCAGTTCAATGTAATAAAAGAATATCTTCAATAAAAAATATTTTAAAAGACAGCAATGAGAAGAACTAAAACAACAGAAAACAAATTATTTCATACTGTTTTCAGAAGAAATTATCGTCATTTTTGAATTCTTGTTATCGTAACGTCTCGCAAAATATTATAGCGATAACGATAATTTTCGATTTATCATCCAGCACTGTGAGAAGTTCCCACAGAGATGGATACAGTACTATAAACACTCTCGCAGACATTATGAGACAATTAATGTTGTTCGTGTGTTGTTAAATTAAACTTTTGGAAATTGATATTAGGAAATCCACCCTTCATACTGCAAATCCCAGCCCCCCAAATATGAATGGGGGATCCCCCACCCCTCGAGTCAAATCCTTAGTATTAATACTGATTCAAACAGAGATGATAGTAGCACAATTTTGTTGTATATTTTGTGGTTGGCTTGTCATAAGTTCGTTGATTTTAACATCTTCCATCTTTCGATTTGGTACAATTTTGGTCATGCCGTGGGATATTGCTGGTAGTAGTCTTCACTCACAAAAAGGAGTGTCGTCCTTGCAGATTATGCAAGAAAAATAGAAGTCGATACTGGCAAAGCAAGACCTGAACACAACCATGCAGCTTAGAACTAGAGGATTCTGAATGCATATTTCAAGCATGTAAAAAGAACCCAAAGCACGAACACCCTCCCTCAACTTAGATGATAAAAAAGAAGAGTTATGCGCTGTGTGTAGTTGTGAACTTGTTAATGTCAAAAAATTAAAACAAATGTTGACAACTTCCCCACTGATGTATTAGAGGTGTTCTATGTTCAGGAAAGGAGCGCAAAACAATTTATTGGATGCAGCATTCATTATTTCTCATTGTTAAATTTTGCGACAGAGTTAAGTGCTGCATTTGTTAAGAAACAAAGAACCATCGGAAATCTGGAGGTGGCCCAAAATTTGTTACCCTATTCTTACTGTTGGAAGAATTAAAATTGGACGCAAACAACAAAGTGTGTAGAGAGGTCTTAACGTTAAGATTGACCTTTTTTACTTTCCCCTCCTGAACTTACTTTTTAGCAGTTTCATTCAGCCCTCATATCGCTGTTTTCCAACGTGTTATTTTTTCCTTTTTTACAACCGTTTTGTCCGTGCCAATTTTTAATGTGTGCCTTCTCTACTTCTATTCATTGTTGTTCAGTTGCATTTTTTTACCACCTGATAAAAGGTTTATACCCGAGGCGTCGTGGAATTTTCCCGAAAATTTAAGCACTTAATTACCACCTTTATCGACCTACACATTTCTACAGTGCTCCGAAGCATTTCGACCCTATGAATATGTGTATATATATATATATATATACATATTTAAAGATTAGGAGAAGAGTTCCACGTGTACTCCGATATAATAAATCGTAAAGCAGGAGACAAGTAAATGCATCACTAGTTGGACTTGAAAAGTACAAAATAATCCAAAATTTAATTCGAAATTTTCGGTTCCCCCTGGAACCTTCGTCAGCGAGATCAGACAGTAAATTGAGTACAGTTATTAACTAAGGATTAACAGCAGGATGTATAACTTAAATACAGAAGATGATAGGTGATGATAAGATGCTATATATATATATATATATATATGTATAGATAGATACAGATATGTAACTTCCAAGTACTGCTTAGCACCTATAAAGTATGTAGGTCGAAAAAAGTAGTAAATAGTGCTAAATGTTTGTGAAAAAGTCCACGACGTTTCGGCTCTAAACCAGTTCTACATTCACCAGCACTTTACCTGTGCTTCCGCCAATGTTGTTTACGTTCTCGTATGTAAACGCTGTAATAAACTGTATGTGGGAGAAACAAAACGACGTCTTGCTGACCGAGTCACTGAGCACCTGAGGTCAATTAAACCGAACCTCCCAGGGTTCCCTGTAGCCACACATTTAACCTCCCAACCCCCTCGTCAGCATGCTCGATCCGTGACTTGATGGTTTCAGCGGCCATTTCTTGTCGAGGTTTCGATCATGACTGCGTGGCTGCCGAGAACCCTCTCATCATAAAACTTTCTGTTGGAGGTTGATGGTCATTATGGGTCATGAAAGGTTATATTTATATATGTATAAAGTGTATTGCAATCACACAGTGTTGTACATGGTACTCAATAGTCTTTACCTCAGTTTCATAGTATTTTTGATTTGTAAGACATGTCTTTAGCCATCATTGTGAGACAAATAACTGTTATAAATGAATACTGTCTGTACAAAGGTCTTCCTGTTTAAGTTATTTTAGTATCAGAGTTTGACAGTTTGCCTGAATGTGCAAGAGCAGAGTGTTTGTTTAGAGAAGAATTTTGAGTTCTTTTCGAAGTGGAAATGAACCTATGCAATCACGAGGGCGATTGTGTGTATGCGTATGAATGTGTGTGTGTGTTTATGACGCTTGGCTTGTAAACGCCATGAGGGATAATTTTCATACTTTGTATATAAAATTATTATATTAAGAGGAAGATTCCTATTGTTTTTGGTAACGGTCAAGGTAATGTGAGGGCACCAGGGGTAAAGAACCGAAAACCTGGTAAACACGATGTCTCTAGGTAGGAAACATGGACGCTTTTCATACTTGACATGTGGAAAAAGGTTTATCGTTATCTGAGGTCACCGGAGGTAAAAAAACGAAATTCTTAAAAACGTCTTGTAATATCTTAAGATAGCAAAAAGGCCAATCTTCATACTTGGTATATAAGTTATCATATTAGAAGAAAGAACCCTATTGTTTTAGTGGAGGTCGAAGGTCATCCGAGGTTATCACAGGTGAAAAAACGAAAACCTTGAAAAAATGCGATATTTCAAGACAGGAATGATGGATCCTTTTCATATTTGGTACATAGATGTGTTAATTTGAGAGAAAGAAAACCCATTGGATTTGTTGGATGTCGAAGGTCATCTGAGGTCATCAGAGGCAAAACTACGAAAACCTCGTAAACAAAATAGGCAGTGGGCGGCATCTCCAAATTGTGTCCGGCGTTTTTTGTACAAGCGAAAACTCAGGTTGAATGTTGTACCATTCCAAAGATAAAATCATAGAGAAAAACACTTCTTTTCACAAGCATAACTATCAGCAGTAATTCGTATTTGAATAATCTAATTATGAGAACTTGAAGGATGCTGTGACTATAGGATGATTAGAAATACTTTATGCTGAACAAGTTCTTTGATGGCGAGGTGGATTAGAGCTCGGTTTCTCGCGCATACGGCCCCGGGTAAGATTTTCTCCTAGGACATGATATTTTCCCCATTTTTGTTATCCACTTTTTGGTAGGGTTCAAAGGTCATATGAGATCAGCAGAGGTCAAGTGGTGAAAAAGTCGTAAAAATGAAACGTCAAGAAGTGTAAATTTGAGGGATGCACCGAGTCAGTGCAACAAATCATTCTCTTTGAGCAAGGAATCACTAAACCTTTGGGCTTTCTCTTTTGTTTTGGGTGGGGACCATTTGCATAGATCAATCAAAAGAGTCTGTATTGGAAACTGTTAGCATAAAAATGAAAACTCAGGTGGCAGGCATTATTGAAATTTAAGGGTTTATTGCCCCAGAATGCCACAACACCACTCCTGTAGTTACAGGTCTGTTTCATCACGGTCACTATAGGCTGAAGGGATTGCTTCTCATCCCACATTGGGGCAGTAATCATGAGGTAGCCTAGATAGTCCTTATCCATTAAAGCAGGCCCATAGCCAGGCATGGTACTTAAGAAGGCAAGGTAGCTTCCAGGATGGGCGCTAGATTTGTCGGGGAAGGGGGAATTTTAACAGCTGGATTTTGGACGACGCTCCTTTTGGACGATTTTTCAAGGTAACTGAAAAAGGAATGTTTTATTGCGTAATATGACGACCGTTCCACGTTCAAATGGGGATTTGGTACCTCAATTTTTTGCTACTTACTACTCAAGCGGCACTGGAATGTTAGGCTGTCCTTGACGATTTTTAGTGGCAGGGCGATTTTGGAAGATTTTGGACGAAATCGTCCAAAAGCAGTAAATTCTCGTCCCATTTTTCACTGGGAAGGTTTCGCCGTGTCGAAGGGTTTGTCTTAAAGTGATGCTAGTTTACCGACAGTGATCTTTTGTAATGAATCGGTGGCAATATTGCACCTGGATATAAGCAAAAGGAGAATGGGGAGGGATGGTAGGGGTAAATGATTAAGCCCCTTGATGAAAAAGTTGTGAATGTCAGAAGTGTGCTAATGCACCCTACAATCCAATGACAAAACCGTCCCCTAATTTGTACGTTAAAACGTCAAAATTTGCAGTTACATAATTGAACAACAGTTCATAGCAAATTGCGTCTATAGGCCTCAAACAATTAAAAGATACCTCAAAAGAGAAACCATACTACCATTCTTGTAGGAAGTAGTAGGATACTTCCTTCAAAATCTGGTGTGGTAGAATTATGCTTCTTTCCCTATCAAATAAAGAACAAACACCTCTTATTTGTATCCTGAGAGTAAAAAATGTCAAAAAGTGTGGGGTAGTAATTTTCCTTAAAATTTACCATACTATTACACCAGATTGCATCTGAAGACCCTCAGATATTCAAAGATTTTCCAAAGGGGCACCCTTTCAATTAGGCCCCTTCTTAAAGGTGGCAGTCCAAAAATGTTCAGCCCTCAAGGTGAGAACAGCTGTCTCTGTCTTCACACAAGACCACCCCTTAAACCAAGGTTTCCCCAGAACAGCAGTCCCAAATATATTTTTGACCCTTCCCCCCCCCCACTTTCCTTAGCCAGGCAACAGCTTAGAATTGAGATATAAAAGCCCCTAACCACCTTGTCAAGTCCAGGAATTGTCTGGAACAGGCTGTTAATCCTAGACAAGTAAGTGTCCACACCAGTAAATTTGGAACAGACTGTCCTGGGCTGATATTGTCTAGGTAGGGATGTGGGAAATTGTCCAGCAACGCCGGAGATACCAGTCAAAAGATTGCTACATGGCGTCATGTTAAGGGCTTAAAAGGGAAAATAGTGCCTTCTATATTTTCTAGGTTAGCAGGCCAGGCTGATCCCTATGCCTGACCATACGTAGCTAGACTGTCAACACATTGTTTAGATCAAGGACGGCCAGCATAGGTAAACCGAGCACATCACTTGTATTGACATTTTCCTCAATGAACATACTAAGGTTTGCCTACCACTGACGTCGAGGCAACTACCACGGAAAGAGATGGAGCGTAAAATCCATAAGTAATGAATTCTGCGAGGTCAATTCTTGTCAACTTGCATACGCCAGTTCACGGTATATGCATTGCATTGCTTGTTGTGTAGTCACCTTTGAGCCTTTCATAGGCTATGTTAAACCGAATATTATGCTAATTCTGTTACAATTTCAAAGATGGCTAACGAACAGCAGTTGCGAACGCCGGAGAGTTACGAACTGAATTGTAATCTTTCATTTTCGGGCAGAACGAGACATTTGATGGATATTTTCATGTGTGGATCGAAAAATCCTAACTATGTGTGAACCTTTCGCGTTTGTTGTGATCTTTTATGTCATTCTCGGCCGGTTTGAAAGCCAGTTTCCACGGTGTCCTTAGGTGTAAACAAAAATTCATTTGTAATTTTCAAGACATTTCCCATTAGTGATTGTGATTGAATTTATCGCTGATAGTGGGTTAACTATCTTATTTTCTTAGATTACAGTTTAAATGAACCTCAAAATCATATTCTTTAGTAGAAACACTTTTGTTCATTTCTCATGTCTCAGCAATGATTACCGCTAGGCTACTTAAAATTTTTAACGTCACCTAAGCTAAATAAATCCTGGTGACCCCGCGTCCCCTATAAAAGATCTTTGTAAACAAGATAACTCATGAAAGGTAACCTCGAAGGATCTTGTAGTTATGCTTCCCTCCCGCATGTCAAGCAAGAAATACCATCAAAATCCATTACGCAGCTGACGAAGTTGCAATGTCGTCTGAAGTAGGCACCTCTGTGCAGACCAGTTTAATGGCTGGCTTTGCTTCATTTTGAGTGAAGCCACTCAAGACAAGTCTTACTACTTACTCTTACTATTACAAAGCTCTCTGTTGATTCCCGTTACGCCCTGTGCCAAGCCAGGCTGGTAACTCCTTTTGGGGATAGTTTCAGATTTATGCCTACGGTGAGAGGAAGCTAGGAGGACTTTTCGTAAATTGAAATATTGCGTTTGTGGTGAACGAAATTTTTATACTTCTAAATCATCGACACAGAATGATACGTACTTAAAATGAAAACCCGAAGATAACTATTCAAAATTTCAAATGATGCAACATCCACAAACCTTTATACGAATAGTTGGGAAAGACAAAGCTATCACTTGTACTTACTGTTGACTTAAATGCATGATTTAAAAATTATTAAAGCTACTTTTGTAACACATGTTGGTGCCCTGTGAACCTAATATTCCCCTTATAGAAGCGTGTTGATAATTAAAATGTGTTTATTTGAAACTCAGGATGTGCAAGTACTTATAAGATATTTTCAGAGACAATGACTAACTATGACTTTTGGCTTTGTTGCTCTGACATACTGATGAGCAAACAAGGAAAAAAAAAACAAATTTAGCTAATTTCACCTTTGACCTCTTACCTTTGAACTATGATGCCGCCAATTTACTCATGGGAATATTTTCATGGTCAAAGAGCCCTACCTACTCACTAAGTTTAAACTTGACAGAATTATTGTTAAGGAGTTGTTCGTGAAACCCTTTAACATTTGACTTTTGGCGTCCACTCATAGAAACGAAACTACTATTTTAAAATTTGTCTTGATATTCTTTGTATATCATGATGTCCTTTATTGACTTTTTCTACCATACTGATAAGAGCAAAAATTAATTTATTTGACCTTTGAACTATGACGTAAACAATTACTCATGCTCAAGTTTCCATGATTAGTAGACTACCAACAAAAGTACATAGCATTTGCAAAGGTGTGATGACAAAGCTATCTTAGGCTACTACACTTTCGCCCCAATTACGGTTAACACGAAAATAAGGAGTAGGTATACCACTTCTCACCCGCGTATTGCAGACACTAATTTTTCTTCTTCTTGTCTTGAAACTGTATTATTTGCATTGGCACAAAAACCGGATGGGTGTGGTCAGGATTTAGTTTTTCAAAGGCTCCCGGGGCACTATGCGTTCAAAGATTTGAAAGTAAAAACTTATCCTCACAATCTGGCATTTCGTAGACATGCGTTTTCTTCTGTGTGACTGTGTATTGACCTATTGAGTAATCAGGGTCCCGGTACCATGCAGGTGAAGGTGATTCACTGCAAACTCAACTTATCAGGACTTGGGTCTATGAAGACACCGGTACATACGATCTCGGCTTTACTGTAATTCGATACCAAATTTGTCAAAGTATCCTTCAGTATGTATTACTTCTTTTTGACCATCGAAATGGGAGACTTTTTTGTGTGAATTTATTCTCTGAGAGCAGGGATAATAATACTCTACGACCAACCAACATGGCGTTCACGTGCTGCATGACTGTTGACATGTGCATGGTTGGACCATGAATTTTTGTGAACAGAATGTGATATAGGACTCAATTATGAATTAAATTATGCCGTAACAGATGATCTTTTCAGTTCCCTGGAGCCATATGTGCAGAGCTTTAGAGTACCCGGCTGTACGTGTGGGTAAAGCCCAAATATTGTAATAGTCACCTGCTTCAAGCCTTCAAGACAGTACCAGTAATTCCTATCAAGCACGTAACCACGGATAAGCTTTAGATACATCTTGAGACTTGTATTTTCGTTGTACCGGTATGTTTAACTTACCAGTGTTGTGATAACGCTCATTGAGTGGGCACACTATATAAGCTGTGTGTTTTCTGGAACTAATTTTAATATATTAACTATTATATTGAAAAGACCTTTTCCACTGCTAACTCCTTGAAAGTTTGTGTGTGTGTTTGTAACTAGTTTTGAACAGTTCAAATTCCGGAACATTTCTTCCACAAAAAACAGACGCTACAGCATTCTTTAATGTGTATACGCATAGAAATGCCCACGGAAGCCCATATTTGAATGTAGCATTTCTTTAAATGATAACTACACTTTCTCAGTTAACGGTAATATAAACAACGTTGTTCAGATAAAGAAAAGGGTTTCTTTTTTCGAACGAGAGCTTAGCCTATGTTTCAATGAGGCTATGCCCGCGGTCCCTTATTTAGCAGACAGTACCGAGCCTTCGAGTGGCAGCTCCCTGGTGGGATGCAGGCTAATTTCATACTAGAAATATGGGACGTAGACAAATTTCCAACCAGAATAAAGATGTTCAGAAAGAAAAGCTACTTAACTTACCAGCTAAACTGTTTGACACCATTCCATGCAGAAGTAGTAATTTCAGGAGGAACCACAGCATGTCTTTACCTTTAAAATAAGCATTTTCGGTAACAATTTTGAAACACATAAAATGCGCAAAAGAATTCATTTAACTATCCTTTTCAAATATAATACAATGGTAGACATACAAATGTACTTTCAGTGTGAAACATAACTACACTGTAGTATTTTCAAAGAAGGGCGTTAACTAATACCATGTAGAAACACTCTATTTCATGAAGTGTGTTTTTTGCCAGTCTAAATTTAACATAAAATACAGCCTTTCATAAATGCAAGCAAGAGACATGGGAAACTTTTCAAGACGGTTTCAACCTAAGCAACGCTTGTTTCACTTTCGACAGGAAAGTTTAAAATCGGAAATGCCAACGTTAGTTTCTCCCTTTCAATAGACATTTTGTAAGTTGTAAGAAAACCTCTCTAAACAGGCACTGATAGTGATTTCCTTCTTTAGCTATTGCAGATGATTGCAAAAATAGTAAAATATTTACATACAATTTCTAAAAAATCTCAATGAACTTTACTTCTTCGACTGTCAAGCAGATGATGACAATAATAAAACAATAACTTAGGTTTTGTTACCTTTATCCTCTGTCCTTCTGCATACTAAGTTTTCAGTTTTCAGTTCTCAGTTTATGTTGGAAACGTTTTGTTCTGGAATTTTCCTACCAAGGTTAACTTGGTAACCTTCGTCACTATTTTTCGTTATGCAAAATGTGGTCTCTTAAGTCTACAGACACGTTTTAGTACGCTGGAAATTCAGTCCTTTCAATAGTTTTTATTTTTCTTCCCCTGTGACGGTAGGTTGCTAAGAAAAGCCCCGCAGTTTGGTACGCTTGTGTTTGGCTGATTAGATGGGGTAATCAGTTTGTTGGCTGGATTGGGCTCGACTTTGTGTATACAAAGACCGCGCGTTAGTGTTACGAAACGGTGCAAATATGCATGTGAACAGGTATCATATCTGAGGAATGCATTCCAGGTGTGCTCTGTTTTTCGCTGGGTGTGGTCTGTGTGCCCACGACTTCCCAGGTCGTTCACAAGGAAAGAACGTATGCTTTCAGGGATCTTGTAGCGGTTATAATTGCTGGATAACGTAGGCTTCTAAATATTTTTGGAGGCAGGTTGTAACGTTGGATTCTCTTCGCAGCCAAATTTAAAGTCGTTTGGGAGGTTCTCCGATGTTATGTTGCGATACAAGATGTAGTCCTTCGGGCAACTCTGATAACGGGCAGTCAGTGATTTATTTTCACGCGAGTTACTGCCCGTCTATCGTATTTCGTATCACAACGGGAGTCCCAAAAGTAGCTTGGAGTAGATAGTACGACCTCTTTGGAGAAGAAGGTGTATTTGGAAATGAGAAAATTCCATGACTTGTCTCCGGTAAAACATAATAGTTTTCGTGGTATATGAGTTTATTAGGGGGTGCTTGGAACGTTGAAAAGATTAGGTTAAAAGAATATGGATGGTTCTCTTTTTGAAAGTCGCTACATACAGTAGTATTCAACTGGAAATACGACGAATAGGCAAGGAAAACGTCAGTTACGTCATTAAAGAGGAACTTCCTAATTATGATGTATGGGTTTTTTCTTTAGGTGTTCATGTCGACTTATATTTTAAGTGTATGTTAAAAATCGTTAAGTCAATGCTCAGGGAGATGTTGTGATTTGCACATATATAAACTATTACGTCATGTTTTTATGTTATGAAACTTCGTTGTTTGTCGGAAGTTTTTGTCGGTTACAGTGAAACTCGAATTCCATAACGTGTATTACTGTTTCATCTTGGGCGTAGCTGGGTATGGTACGTCACCACCCAGGAATTATGAAAGTGAAATGTAAGTGTCGTGGTTGTGACAGTAAAATTGGCACCCAGATTTGCCTTTATCGTTGTGGGCAAGAGTACCTTTAGGTATGCAACCTTTCTTAAGTATTCAGGACAATATGTTTGGTATATTTCTATAGTGGCTGAGTTTATGAAGCATCCTAGTATAAGTTGTGCTTTGTATGTATTATTAGTAATGCGAAAATTCTTGGGCAGATGTCCGTTCAACTTTTGTGGGATGTGTATCACTCTACTTTAAGAGACCAGTAGGTTAATTGCAAGGAAACCTATCTGAGGTGCAGTTAGAGCCGTAGTTACCCATAGGCCCTGGGTGTGACCATCAAGTTGGTGAAGCTAGTAACTGAGAAGGCAGTTACTGAAAAGTTGTTGTAGAGAACTTGTATTCAGGCCTGGTGTGTCATCTACATGGTTTATTGTTAATGTGCTGAAGACAGTACTGTTTTGTAAAGTAATTGTGGAAGTCGGTTTAAAATTATGAAAGCTTGCAGACGTTTATGTACAGGGTTCACATGGAGATGGAAAGGCTCGGGTGGAGTCAGGCTATGTTGATTCATCATGTGAGTATTCTGTAAAATTTTATCTAGTTTAAGTTTGTATTTGATTTTGATGTAAAAGAAAACGATAGGAGGGAGAAAAGAAAAAAAAGGCCACAACAAATTTTGGAGTGTTCAATGTATTAAGATGAAATGGCACCTTTGGTGCAATAAAAGTTATAAGGTCAAAAATATTTTGATAGGAAAGTGTACAGAAATCATGATCCCAAAGCATTTAAAGTAGTAGTTTGGCATATTAGAAACTTAGATGGGTTCAAGGTTCAAAGTTCAATTATGTGCAATCACTAGATAGAGAGTATCGCAAAAAAAGTAGAGAGACAATCATATTTTTTGTGTTTCATGGATAATGTTCGACTGTGCAGATGTAAGGGTGGAACTCAGAGAAAAATTGTTATGAAGGCAGGATTGTGTATTTTAAAAGAAACTATTTAAGGATCGGTCTTAATTCGTTACAGCCTACTCGGCACGACAAGCAGACTGTATACAAAGGAGCCATGCACGATCCAAGAGATGCATAACCTAGTCATAAGTTCGCCAACCATAAATAAACTTGAATTTCAGGGACTTCTTTCGCTTAAGTATTCCTGCAACTTTTGCATACATGGCCAGTATAGACTTACCTAAAAAAAGAAAATTGAACTTTATATTTTGATTATATTTTGCCTTAAGAAGTGGGAAATGTTTTGTTGTTTCTTAGAATATATTTTGATGTTTCGTTGTGTAACCCGTGTCACGTTGTTATGTCAACGTATTTTTGTACCCTCAAATAAAAAGAAACCGGGGTGACTCCAAATTTGAGGGTCACAGTGGTGTACTAAATATTCAAACGTTTGCTGTACACAATAAATAAGGACTGTTTATGTTATCTCTTAAAAGTGTGTCATTTTACGTTGTATCTGAGTTGGCGGACGGTCATTGACGTAATTTCCACGCCTGCGTTTCATTCACGGCATAGAAT
>WURT03082177.1:0-13016 GCA_009936505.3 Holothuria glaberrima | reverse complement strand
ATCAGACTTTCGAAAAGGCTCTGACATGCACAGTCCTAATCACTTCCATATCCAAATTTCATAAGATATGAGTAAACATGCTAATGGTAAAATTAATGTAGTCTAACAATTTATTTTTTATTTACTTCGCGCAGTGTGGTTCTAATTTACCCAAGAACTGAGTAAAAATTCACTTAAGCAAGATGAAAAGATTTCCTAAAAAAGGGAGAAATTCTTGGAAATATATCCAACTCAAATTTAGCAATAAATATAGCACCATTTTCCATCTATCCCACCTTACGTGAGCAAAAGGGGAGCCTCCACTTAGACCCCTCCCCCAGGACGGCGATTCGCATATGGCGAAAATTCCCTCCCCCCCCCCCGTCTTTGGAGATGACATCCTTGACTTTGGGCAACTTTTTTGAGCTTCGGGCAAAAATTTTCTGCCCCCCAAATTGGAAGAGTCCCGTACGCCTATGTTGTTAAGGTTAGGGATTAGTTAGTGATTAGGGTCAGCGTTAGTCAGTCATAAAAATTCTTTCGAGACAGTGCGCATTGGTCCTAGTTAATTTACTTACATACAACTAATTTTTTGTCCTGACTTATAATGAGCTAGTAAAACGGGTATAGCGTTGACACGTTATAACCCAGAGATGGGCAGCGAATTTGCCTTTTACAAGTATGACATCTGGTCACTGTTTCAGTGAAATGCACTAGTGTAAGTAGAATTTCTAGGGGAGAGGGTGAGCCTGACAGAGACAAATCCGCAAAATACGAGTAACTTGCCCGACTTTCTCAAATAATTTGCCGTAGCAGACATTTGGGTTTTGCCAAATTTCAGGGGGCTGCAGTCCTCCCAGCCCCCTGGCTCCTAAGAGTTGGGTATATTAAAGAAAATATTGTTGACACTACATAGTCCACACAAGTTAACATTTAAAGTGTAATTTTTTTTTTCAATTTCAGACTTTTGAAGCGACGTTCCAAGTAGATGGTAAGGATGCAAAAGAAGAAGTTAAAATTGACCGTGATTCAGGAATCGCCATCTTCGAAGACTTCACAGACGATTTTACCGTAGTCCCGGATTACAACACCGTAAATAACAATCGCTTTGCCTATCTTTAATCAGTATACAAGCACAAGGATAAGACGTGGCATAAGACACTACATAAACTGAAAGTGTGAGGAATCTTCACCGAATGCATTGGCGCCGCCCTTATCCAAAAGTGGAAGGGCAAACAAAACTTTAGGAGGGGCAAAGGCTGCGAGTGTGCATTGCTCTTGTAAACTACCTGTATATACCTTTAAATAGGAGCAAACTGGTTGGAAAATTGAAGAGAACTCATTGACGGGGAGCAGATGCCACCTATGTTCCCTATGAGAGCGTCACTGACTAAATGTTAAAACAATTCAAACACGTAGCTCCAGAGCTTTTCTCCAGTAGAGAAAACAAAAATATTTCAATTGACTATTTACTAGGTAAACCAGAACATTTTGCACTTTACAACGGTTTGGATAGGGTACCTTTAGTTATAATCAAACAAAGTGGCCACTTAGAGGCTGAAAATGGTAGTCTGGAGCACTTCTCATTGAGGTGTGTGGCTTAGAACTTTTGTCCTAATTTCAGTGCGCACGTAAGCCCGAAAGACATCGATTGGTAGGGAGAAGGCATCCCTTCCCTAAGTGGTTTCTTAATTGAGGGAATACGAAGAATTTCAAAGTTAGACATTCACTTGCATAACTGCATCTTTATTATTCGTCATTAGCCCTGATATCTTCGTTTAAAAATCAACACAAAGCCATAGACAGACCTGGTGTTGCAGGAGAAGAGAATCATATCAAGGGGAACATTATTTTGCAAGGGAGATACATGTGAATGAAATATCAATGTTTGCCCAAAAAGTTTTTCAAAGGGAAACAGAGTGGTGTACTGTAGAGGGGAAGATGCGGAAGAGCGCCCTCCAACCGAAAACCCGGGGTTTTAAACGGGGCGGGGAGTATAGTCTGTACGCGTTTTCAGTGAGTTTAAGATTTTGAGACGAGGACGAAAACCGATCTTGCCACCGCCTGCACCAGCTTTCAGTTATTTTAAAGTAAAGTTTCCAAATAGTCCCAATTAACCTGTATTAGTGCAGGGACCTCAACTGCTATGGAATAAAATTTCCATTTCTCCAACGTGTGTCTGTATTGCAACTGCCACGTTTTTGGTAGCCATTATTTTACATGCATTTGTATTCTATATTTAAATCACGTCATAAATATATTTTGTCAATTTGCAGAATCTTGCAGTCTTCAAAAATCTAAAGGACAACACTTGTTCCATTACCAACTTGGAGGATATTCCAATCGAAAACGTTCTTGAACAAGAAGACCAGGATTCTGTAGCGCTATTCGTCTTTAACGATAACGAAGAGGTACGTCAGAAGCTCAGTCTAAGTTATACATATGCCTATACCCCTTAGTTCTCAAGTGGAGATCCGGGGGCCATGCGGCCCTCTACTTGTACATAAATGATCCGCGGAATACTCGCACAACAAAAAATAAACTCAAACCTTTTGAGTTCTGGCTACAATAACTATTCTAAAGTAAACACTCAGGTAAAAGAGCCCAAAAGATTTGAGAACCCCTGACCTATACCCAGTGGCGTAGCCAGAAATTTTTTCATTTGGACTCAAGGGGTACTTCAACACCTCTTGGTAACGCTTCTTTGACAAGATGGGAAAATCAATCTAGCCTACCTGAAATATTATGCATTGACGTCACGCCGCTGTCATGTTAGAGGACATAATGAAGCTAGCTAGATATTAAACTGTACAGAGACTTTGAGACGATCCCAAAGCTGCATTACATATTTGAATTATACTTGTTTTGATTGCCAGGTGCCAGTTGAGGAAATACTATAAAACAGTGCTTAATTCCCTTCACCCCTCCCCCTATCGAGGCTCCGTACATTTGACGCTCGTATGTTCGAACTTTGCCCTAACGGAGTTAGCTCCCGCCCCTTTTGTAAAATCCTGGATCTACTTCTGGGGAGGGGTATCAGAAGCTGCAATGTCTGTTCTAATGAACCTAAAAAGTGCCGTAATGTAGGTTTACAGCAAATAATAATTACAGTATCATGCATTTATTAATTTAAAATATGCTTACCAATGAAATATTCCCGTCTTGCAGGAGCGTCATGGTAAAACCTACAAGTGACAATTATCCCCACATCTGAGATACCCGGTGATTACGTAGCCAAGACCAGCAACGAGATCGTATCAAACATGTGTAGTAGGGAAACGACGTTTTGGGGACGGTTTTTCGAAGAGTCAACCACCAATCTCGTCAGAAGAGACTGGCATATCACGATCGAGGTTTAACTTGTGGACGTCATGGGAATTGTTGCGAGCTTATAAATAATGCCTGGCATTGCTGTGAGGCGATCAGATGGACAATTTCACTTACGATTCAAAACTGATAAGATTAAAAACTAACCTTCTCAAAAATTTGAGAGGGGAATTTTTTAGCTTGTATTCTTTCATTGGGGTACGACATTTGCTTGACAGCTGCTACCATCTATATTGAGATTATTCGTAATTTGTTCGTCATGTGGTATAAATGTTTTATTGAAGTGGATATTGTTTAAGTTGTTTTCTCTAAAAAGGAAAAAAATCACTAAAACTTGACTGCTGAAACGAAATACTTACCAGCATGAGCTGGTGCTCTACTTGTATAAAAAAAGGAAAATATGAAAAGGTGGAAATACTTTAAGGCAGGAGATGTGATGATCTTACTCAAGTTTGTAAGGATTTACACAACATAAATTGAATAATATATTACAGTAAACTGTGAGGTGTATTTGTGTTATCCTTTCTCTTCATCATGTGTCAGAGCCTTCCTTTTTAAAGAAATAAACGATGGAGACAGTGCCTTTGAAACAGACAATGAGAATGGAAACTTGCAACCATAACTAGAAAACCATTACTCGAAATTTTCCACTGCTTTTAGATCAATACCCAACAAGGCTGTAAACCAGGGGTAGGGAAGGGGGTACAAGTTTTGCATCATTTTAAACCCACGTTCCTCGGGACCCTTCATCAGCCATCATGTGAGAATTAATCCACTGGCACAAAGACGTTATTGTCCATTTCATACCAAAAAGTTACTGATCACCCCCCATGACCCCCGTCCTCATTATGACCTTTCAAAATATGTGATCTAGCGATAAGCTTCCCATTAGCTCCTAAAACGTTTAAGGGTTCTGCGTGGCAAGTGATCGATGTATTTTTTTGCTGCCAGAAACTTTCCGTAATAGCCTGTGATGAAACAATGCTATACCTGGTACACCATAAATTTATGTATACCCAGTCCTTGGATGCAGGGTGGCGCTAGGCAGGGACAGGAGACTATGACCCCCTGTCGGGGAAGGCTGTCTATTCGAAGAAATTTTCCAAGTTCGTCGGGAAGCCTTACTTTATGACACAGATCATCCCAGTCGGAGATCGATCTCCTAACAGTTTACTTGTTTTAGCCTTCACGGAGGGCAGATTCTGTAATTTACCCCCAAATTTTCAAATTGCTTTCAATAAAAATTCTTAAATTTCTTATTATCTCCCCCCCCCCCTTCTTCGTAGTTCAAATCTTGGCTCCACCATAGTTTGTTCCTTTTATAGTAGAATGAAAGAAGAAAGTTGATTGTTCTCAGCGTTAATTTTGCAGTAATCAAGACAACAACCTGGCTTGTATTACCAATGTGCTAAGAGAACGGAAACGAAAATTATGTATTTACCCAAACCCAGCTATAGTTTGGGGTGGGTAAACCCAAAGCCAAATGCTTGTAGCTTAAGTTGAAGTAGATACACCAAAACATCAAAACATCAAAAATATTCATTTTTTTGAAGAATGACTTTTAACTTTCCTGTGGAATTTCTGCAGAATGCTTATAAAATCTCTGCACAGATCTTAATCTATAAGTTATATTAAGTTTCACTTTTGCCATAGAGTTTAGGTAGAACATGTCTTTGAAATTTCCTAATTTTATTCAAATTATATGGAGAAAGATTTAAATTTTACAGAAGAGACAGAGTTATTAAGGGATTTTATAAAGATTCTTTAACAATTTTACAGCAAATTTTAGAAGTGTTAATTCTTAAGAAGTTTCTACAGAAAGTTAAAAAATTGCTATGGAAATTGTATAACAGTTCTAAAGACGGTTGTAGAATTTCAAAAAAAAAAGTTGTAGAATTCTCATAGGTTTTTTTATTTATTTTTAAGGAATACGTAAGATTGTTTTGTTATGCTGTTTAATCTGACAATCTACAAAAGTTGTTTCTTTGATTTCTATAGACCATCTTACAAAAAGGTGTTAGAATTATTTCACGTGTAAATTTGCGAGTTTAATGAGGGCGACTCTCCTGGAATGCAAACAATTGAGTGGGATAGCTTTTATATCGATGGCGAAATAAAGTCACACCTCATTTCAATAGTCAATAAATTAACCTATTGTTGTATGGTTTATCTGTTCCTTGTTATCCTGTTGATAGACTGGTTTTGTCCTCTGGTGTTGCTTCTGTGTGACGTGGTAGACCTAGATAAAAAGAATGGATTTAAATGTATGGCTGGGTCAATTTTAATTGACATTTACTTTCGTATTTATTCTTTACACTTAAACTATAAGCAGTCACTGAGTAAAACAGTCTGAGTCAAAGGAACCTTGTGCCAGATTTTCGTTTAGGGACTAAAAAGTCTAAAATTGACGATGAAAGATAAAGTCACCTGAACTAACTGAAAGTTCCTTTGAATAAACCCTCAGCAGACATTAAAGGAAATTTTGGTATTGTGAAGCAAGCACTTTTCAATACTTTAGTTGACTCTTACGTGTTGTAACCTGATTCGATGTAAATTTCTTCAGAAAGTCTGTAGATTTTCAAGACTACTTCTTCTTTGTTAAACATTGTCGGGCGTCCATTGTACAACAATAATAAGTAAAGTCTTGTCGTGCGCGCGTATTGATAACACACCTTCTACGCATGGGCAGTGACGGCCAGTATGCCAAATGGAAACGCAATGACGTCACATGAAAAACCTCTTTTGACCTATCTTGGCCTCGGATAGCATTTCAACTCATAGTCATAAGAGATAGGAATCTGACAAGTATGGTATAACATGGTTTCCCAACCTTGGGGTGGCGAAGCACTCATCGTGCGGTCGCGACTAGTTCGAAAAATGGAAATTTGTCACTCTCTAATGAAAACTAGAAAATATCACTTATCCAGCAATTCTGTTTTGCTAGGGACGACAGACTAACTAAACACATTACTTACCGGACTTCGTGAAGGCAAATGCAACCACTAAACTATGCCATCCCCGCAACTCTCGCCTGATTATAAACAATTTGGTTGCTGTAGTGCGTTATAGTATATCGTTTCGTTTCGTTTATTTGTTTTTCTACATCATTGAAATGTAGGGATGCACAAAATTATTAAATACATATACAACAATGAAGTAGATGGAAGTAAAACTTTAAAAACCATGAGGGGCTTGTCGAGAGTTTTACTCCCCATTACAACACAAACAATGTTACCTGAAGTAGCTGAGTTGCAAACACAAATGATAAGACAAAGAATTTAAGAAAAAGGGCAAATTCAATAAACTAAGTGGAAAAGTAATGACTAATATTAAAGGACGAGAACTTACCCTCACAGACCCCACCCTAACCAACCCGTGCCCCTCCCACCCACGAAAGCCCACGGCTTCCAACAAACAAAAATGTGTAGTGACAAAAAACACATGTAATGAATGCACTTGAACAGTATGATAAGTCAACCAAGAATGGAAGTTATACCCTTACAATAATCCTGGCATATTAAATGGTGAAGAAGACTAAAAAAGAATGAGTACAATGCGATGTAGTGCTGGGTGAAACCTCTCCGAAAAGAATTTATACTTGGCCTGTTAATTAATGAGTCAGGTAATGAGTCAGGTAATGAGTTCCACAGTTTTATAGCGTTGTAGTTTAGGGTCAACTGTGAAGATGAGGTACGTGTAACAATAGTATGCAGGAGATGAGATTGACGGGTAAAATGGTTGTGAACTAAAGAAACTTTGGTGAAAAATTGTGAAAATGATTTTGGTTAAAGGCTGCGCATGAAACGATAGGTGAATGAAGCAATGTTAAGGTTGATCGTATCTAATAGCTTCTAGAGTTATAAGAGACTTACACAACTGGTGTGATCACGGGGTCCGGATAAAGAAATATAGCGAACAACTCTCTTTTGCAAAAGAACCAGGTTGTGAAGGTAGGAGGTTTTTGTACATGACCAAACTGTGGAACAATAAATAAGATGAGAATACACAAGAGTAAGCCAAATGGTATGGAGAATACCCTTTGGCATATTGAATAGGGTCGCGATCTGATACTGCCACCTTAAATGGGGTCGCCTACAGAAAAATGTTGGGAACCCCTGGTATAAAACATGTCGAAACATGAAATCTGTCAGTGCATTTCTTTGCTCGCGAAATTTGCTTAAAAGTTGTTTGCAATGCGAACCTTCTGCAACGTAACATTGCTTGATCTTGCAAAACACAATAAGTTGTTAATCTAAATACGTCCAGTTGCACCGGCACGGGGGCATGCCCCCAATCGAGATTTTTTAAAATTATCCCAAAAGGCATTTAAGCTATAGATATCTGTAGGGGGTAGGGTGAGGTGTGTTTTGGACCGAGTGATGGATCTATTGTAATCATTTGCTATCACAAATGTTTCACAAACTATCAGAATTTTCGCACACTGTCAAAATTTTCGCGTGCTCCGAGCGCTTCAAACCTTACCACAATGTTGTTCTTATTATCAATATCTTTCGATATCCAAAGCTGTTTAGGAATAACCAGGTAAAGACCGGCTTTTTGAGTGGCATGTATGTTTGTTCGGCAATTGAGAGTGTCTCGATGCAGATTCTGAATGCAGGTTTTGTCATGGAAATCTTATTTAACGAAAAATTCCGGCGCGCTTCCAGCGCATGCGTCACAGTTTGCATTTTATCTCATAACCATTATGAAGGTAGTAATACATGGTACCAGTACTATTCTGATCACTTCAAAGGTAGCATATGCGGCTACTTCAAAGGTAGCATATGTGGCACCAGATCGCATGTAAGGACACCTAATTTTTCAAAATTTTTCAAAGGGGAGAGGGTGTCCCCTCCCCTTAGACCCCTCCCCAGGCCAGAGATCACACAAAGAACTGCTTTGCAACCCGTTAGAATAAATCCTGGCTACGCCACTGTGAAGCATTATGTCATTGCCCCCTTTTTATGTAATTGATCCAGAGCTTCCGGGAGGCCTATACTCGTTTCTCACAGTCGTAGATACCCTTTTATAATGCAAAAGGAAGCAAAGGAAAATTTCGGTAATAATCAAAGAATGTTTCTGTGGACTCCACGCACGTATTTGGGCGTAAAAAAACTATCCCAAATAGAAGGCAGTAAAGTAGCCAAAAAGAGAAGGGATTCAAGAGGTTGTTGACAAACGTATTTTCTCTTAGACAGCACAGTCTCCTCTTTCACCAATCCAAAAATTAGAATTCACAAAATTATGGACATTTCCAGTCAAATATCATCAGCTACTAAAATATCCCAAAGATGCCACCATTTTGCATCTAATCAACCTTAAGTTGACAAAAATTTCTCAAAGGGGAGGGGAACCCACTTCCCTTAGACTTCTCCCCCAGGACGGCACTTTTATGTAGTGATAAAGAAAGGATCCCCATTGATTTACACAAACGCAGGGCACATAAAAAGGGGTGCAATTAACTCACAAGTGGGAGTTTAACCGAGGTAGCATTTCGACATCATCGGTGGCACCCCCCCCCCATCACCACAGTCTGGCGGCGCCACTTATACGTCTCATCCAAAATCCAAGTAAGAGATCTGTATCACTTTTGTTTGTGTTTGCTTTTATGTACTTCCACCGTTATCAGGATCAATGTATAAAATATGGGATGGGTAGCGATCCCAGGGTGACAGGGAGGCATGTCCCCCAATATTTGAGAAATCTCCCAGTATTGATTTTTCACACAATAAATTATTTGAAAATGGGATCATGTCTCCCTCCCCAATACTGAGAACAAATGGCTGCCTTGAAATATGGTTCTTTTACTAGCAAAGTGTAATTTCTGTTGGAGGCAGCCTTTTTGAAAAGTCGAGTTTGTAATATTATTATAATTTAATAATGAGAGCTTTGGTGACATAAAGCAGTAATTTTTTTATTTGTTTATTTTTGTTTATTTTTGTTTATTTTTTGTTACTTAACATGACTTATCCACACAATATGAAGTCTGTTAAAACTCTTTTCTAGATACTGTCTTTCATAAGGTTTACACGATTTGTTCTTTCCTAACTTACTTTAGATCTCCTTGAACAGCGGTCACCAAACATGACGGTTGTTCGCCTCAGCTTGTAAAGTATGGAAGATATCCTATCCGTAACGTGTGAGAACCATTGCCCTTTTTGAGTTCTCATACTTACTCCCCAGTTCCACGAAAAAAAAAACAACTTGTAAACGCACACATCTTTGATATCAAATGCTCACATACAAACATGTGTCGACCTATAGGTAGCACATCACTTTTCAAGGGTATTCTCTTAGCTTAAAATCTCAAAGGCCATGGTACACAAATTTGAGATCATTGTGAAAGGTCTACTAGTTTTCATCTGAGAGTAATTTGTACCTGTTAAAAAACTTCTACAAGGGTCCAGTGATCACGAAACGGAATAAATTTTATGTGTAACGTATTTGATGGTGCATATATATATATATATATATATATATTTATGAGTGCCGATGGGTTCCTTTTGTCAGGTGAACCGTGTATTCTTACTACAAAACATGTTGCACTGGTTTTAAACCTGTCTTATCACTTGTACCCGCCACAGGTTTCATTTTGTTCTGTTTTCGCTTATAATAGTGATCCTAAGTTTATACTTACTACACCCCTTTTGCACTTTAAGCTTTCTTTGGAAAATGTTTAATTGTTAGCCCGGAATATTTAGTGTCAATTTACATGGGCCATTCCAGGGCTGACCTATTTTCTTTACGTTGTGAATGGAATAATGGCACCACAAACCATAGAAAGGGACATTTGACCCAAATAAAGTCCTTGCCTGACTGATTCTTTACGAAAAGTGATTTTTTCACAACAAGGGATTTTTTTCTCGGGACAGAACTAACTTGGTGAATTGCATAAATATAAAACTTTGTAACAGTCAGGATTATAATTGTCTTCTGGTTTTGAGATGTAAAGTTCAATTTCTTAAGTCCTTTTGCAAAATTCTTGAAGACCATGGTACCCGAGAAGTCTCAACCTAAAATGTCAGCTGCTTACACGGTTGTTTGCGCCAGACAGACACCTGAGGTAGTGTATCTTCATGTTTTGAACATTCACTGCTTTTCTTATTTTCTACTTCGACCTTTCAAAATATAGTGGTTTCTTTTGACTTAATCTACTTTCTTTTCGACACAGCAACTATCCTCAAGAAAAATGGGATATTGCTATTAAAAGTTGTGGATGTGAACTGATCGCTTTCGGTATTGTAGAATGTAACCAATCTTTGTTTCCTTTGTTCCACGTGGTAAGGACCTCGTTAAAATGTCAACCTCTTCTAGGTGCGTTCACACCGAAACCGAAATCTGCTGCATTCTGAGGACGGGACGAGAAATTTGTTATCTCAGGACGAATGGGGGCAGTTCAGGAATATAATTGCCCCAATTAGTTTTGGGGAAAAATTTCTCGTCCGGCGCAAAACGCAGCAGATTTCGGTGTTGGTGTGAACGCACCTTTAAACAGGGTTATAACAAATTTCAAAGGCTGGGTAGACTCTAGTAATAACATACAATACAGCTAAAGCATATATGGACAATTGATTTGACATAAACCACCGTACTGTTAGGAAACGCATTAAACTAACTTTCTGCATCTTTGCAACTGCACACGGGGGTGCAAGACGCTTCCCTTGCAATCTGCATTTAATGTGCCATTAACTAGAATGGCACATTCATTTGTGTTTTTAAATAAAACCTCTATCATTAGTAGATTAAAATGGTACAAACAGTACAATTAAAGACTTTTAAAAGTACCTTTGCTGTTTAAAAAATAGTTTTTAGACAAACAAGACCCAGGAAGGTGTTAGGATAATTCACACTATGATCAATGAAGCTACTAGTCTAACATGTAGCTTCAAAAGAAAGGTGTAAGAATAATTCACAATATCATCAATAAAGCTACTAGTCTATAACCTGTAGCTTCAAAAGAAAAGTTGTCTGCATAATTGACTTTCTACAAATCTGCTGCTTAAAACCGCTGAACATGGAATATGAAGATTTTGCACTGAAATGTTTTTGTTTTCTCAAATTTGTAGTTGAATTCAGTGAACGGTGGTTGGAAGTAACAATAAAATCTTGACAGCCTGTAGTTAGCAAGCACAAGGACTAACAACACACCCTTTTTCAGAAGACAAACAGGCATGTGTTAATAATTTACATTAGCAAGTTAAAAATGAACTTATCCATGTTACAAATGACCACGGACGGGAATATCAGTCTCTCAATGCAATTGGCAGGGAGCCACGACTGGAAAAAAGGCCGTGGCCGATCCGACTAAAACCAATTGGTTACAAACTGAGCCGTAAAACCTCATCTAACTCTAACTCAATGCAATTTTACTTAAATAACATAGCAGTAATTTACCTGGCTGGGCCACGAGATGAAACTAGCAACTAATATAAAGAAATCTTTAAAGAAATAATGATGAAACTCGAAGGTGACGAATATATAATTTATATTTGCACCAAAAAGATCATAATTTACCATTCTAGAAAGTTTTCAAATTATCTCCCATACAGAGCATTTTATTAGTAACTCCATATTATTATCTGGGGACGTTTTTCTCTCAGAGCAACAAACCGTCTCCAGTGAAGACATTTTCCCTGGAGAAAACATCCGTATTACATTTTTGCACGTCACTATCAATGGTGACATCAGATTTCCAAATGTGAGTGGGGGCAAGTAGGGGAAAGCAAAAATTTGAGGGATAAAATGGTGTTAGTGCACATTGCTACTGTAAACTACATACCTTTGTACAGGAGCGGATTTGGAAAGGGAAGGGTTAGAGGCCATGACTGGGGGAAAAGCCGCCCATGCCCCCCCCCCATCTTGGTGGTAAGTCTCATCATGGAGTTTCAGATGTAGTAACTCCAAGGTCTAATTAATCTAATAAGTTAATGCTACTACCGCTAGGGAAACCTGTTTTTCTCGATTTTTTCTTAGAAACCTTCCATGAACTTTCTGTAGTTATGAATATATTCAAAAATGAATTTGGGGGGGGGGGGGTTGCGCCGTCTTCGGAAATTCGTGGTATTTGTGATACTGTGTACTATTTTATGCTTATAAAATTCTTTGCCCAATGGGTTATCTGCTTCTCCAAACTCATAACCTCCTCATCCTCAGTGAAAGCTACCCGGGTGGTGTTTATTACTAGTCAAAGGCTTTTACGGCTAAAACCTTTGTGGCCTACTTAGACACATGACAGCCACAGTGGGTTGCAAGAGGCCTTAAAATTTAAGCCCCCACGTCCTTTCCAAGAGGTTTCAGGTCAGTGTTACATTAATGAATGTATTGAAAAGTTTTTTCTCCTTTTAAGGGGTAATCGTTGAGTCCTGGGTGAGGTAGCGAATCGGCCTGCAGCAGTGTGGAGTCTTGGCCTAAGCTGTTGTTTTTTAATTGGCCACTTGACTGCTTAAGTCGGCAAGTCAAGAAAGGACACGGAGAACAAACGCAGATTCAACTAGTGTAATTGTCCTGAATTAGACAGATATCGAAGAAACCTTACACGAATTATTATAGTGCACAGACAGAGTTAAAGTTACTGCGGCTGAAGGGCGTTGACAGAACCCTGCCTATGAGAGGAAACACTCCTCTGTGTGCTGCTAAATAATCTGAAAATGATACTCTCTCTCTCTCTCTCTCTCTCTCTCTCTCTCTCTCTCTCTCTCTCTCTCTCTCTC
>WURT03082155.1:0-13016 GCA_009936505.3 Holothuria glaberrima | reverse complement strand
ATCCGGCCGGACCGGATATCCGGTGCATCCCTACTATTTATTATTCAAATAACTTGAGTTGTCCTTGTATTTCAGACTGAACACATACATGAAACACAGGTCACCATCCTTCTACTTGGGAGGGGTATAAAATTAAGTGTACCATGTACACATATAAGTGGGGATAAGCATATCACTAGATGGGAAATGAAGCCAATAGGGACTTTCCCCCTCTCTTTAGGAAGGTTTTCCACATTCACAATAGGGGCAATGACTTTAAAGTTTGGAGTTCATGCTGTTTTAATTGACTGACAGAAGTACAGAAGCTGAATGAAACTAATTTCAAAATAGAACATTTCCTTTGCAGGCATTTACATTTTAAAGGAACCCTGCAATCATCTGTGTCCCAATGCCAACACAATATAGATTTTCAACTGACCACTATCTATATAATGTAGGAAATTTCAAACGTGTACAAATGGGTGTCCATGGAGATACAGCATACATCCTTTAAGGTACAGTACAGTATTAGCTCCCTAATGTTTCAGTGAGTATAATCAACATGAATTGCACTCTAAGAAAAACACACATACTGCACACAATGCAGAATGCCAGGTAAGTAGTCACTAGTCATAACTGTAATTATGTCTGAGACTTCCCACACAGATCTCTGAAAAGTATACTAGGAACACTTTATGAGGTGGCATGCTGATGAGGCCTTCAGCCTGGAGAAGGAAGGGCACCAGTCTAATTATAGGTTGCAGAATGCACACAAAAATATATATGTTTCCCTAACATGCTGGGCCTTCCTGTTTCAAATGACTTCGAGAAAAGACACCTTCAATTGCATGCTCTAAATTATGCTCAATCTTTGCCAGATTTATGTCATTTACAAAATATACACAGGGACAGCTCTATATATTTAAAGGGAAATATTTCGTTTAAAACGCACCAACACACCATACAAATAAAATGCCTGAAATCATTATTAAACCATTCAGTCTCACCAATATACTCTAGCGATAGCTTTATTTCCTCCAAATATTGTGCATTACAAGAATAACAGATGTTGTATCATTTAAATTTTTGAAAGTTTGGGAGAACAAATTACTTTTGTGTAACAAATAACCAAATTAATTCCTCTGAGAGCCTTATCTCTTGAAAAGAAAGCTACTGTACTGTCTTATTTTGAATTGTCTATCATTCTGTATCCATTAATATTGGTTTAAAAAATGTGGACATTTCCTGTTAAACAAACACAATATTTTCCTTTAAGGAGGAATTCTCTCTTCTCTCACAAAAGTGTTTTACATACAGTATTAACTTAGGCTCAGTATATTTATGAACATTGAAACATGCATTTACAAACTTAATAATTTCAAAAAATTCTTCAAACTACATGGATCTGTCCCCAAAAGTGGTAAGAAAGGGAATGAGAACATTCACAGACTTTTTGGACCACACCAAAGTTCAGACTTTATCTGTACAAATATTTCAGTAAAACTTCTAAAAAAGGATCAGAGATTTGTGCTAAAAAGGCAATAAAGGTGTACCTCCCCCTTCCAATCCAACTAGTTCCAAAAGCTTTTGAGTGAACATCACAGTATACTACACACAGGTCACTGAATTCATGCCTTGCATCTGCTAATCATTGAGAAATTTTTGGCAGTTTTCAGTATTAATTAAATACTTAACAGTATCTGGGTACAGGGCCAGCAGAACTTTGACTTAGAATGATCTGGAAGATCAGGAGGTTCCTATTAATGGTCAATTAGTCAATGGAAACTTGTACAAGCACCATTTAATGCTGACCAGCTCTGACCAATGAATTCTAAAACAAACTAAATGATAATACTAGAAGTATGATCATGACAGTGTACCTATCATAAGCTACCTTGCAAAATCAAAGCCTTCATTTTGTGAAAAGTAATGATTCCCATGGTAACAACATATTTCATAAAAACTGTAAGTTTCCTAGTTGTACTGAATAACTGAAGCCCTTAAACTTCATCTAAATTCCTTTCTGAGACAAAAACAATACCTGAAAATGTAGAAACAAGCAATCATAAAACTTCTTGATGCTACTAAAAGCCTCACAGCATGACGATGATACTGTAATTCACCTCTCAGTTCATTACATACTTAAGCAATTACTCAAGTAATGATCATTCATTCAGCAAATTACTTTGTCCAGTCTATAGTCTGAGTGCTATCTAATCTCCATCAATCTTCAGTAATAAATCACCTTTACAACTTACCATTTTTTCACTAACACACCACAATCACACTTTTCGAGTGAAAAATTTCTCACATAATAAAGTCCAAGTCAATCAACTTCCATCTGAGACTTAACAAAATAATCTGAAACTACACTTAACTCATCCATTACATATAGTATGCCTCATTAACAAACATACAAGGACTGATTATGTGATGGTTGGTATATCAATTGCTATGTACTTGTTCAGTTTAATATTAAGGTTTACAGTATAATCAAGTACAGCCCAGAGATTCACACTTTTTAAATCCAATCAAAGCAAAACAATTATACTACTTCATTAAATACAAAACTTTCAATGAAATTTTATAAAGCCCTCCTAGAGTTTTGTGGGAGCTACTTATCTGCTCAATGGACAACAAACTGAAGTAGCCACAAACATACGCAGTATAAAGGGTTTCATTTTCAAAGCCATTAATATTAAAACAATTTACTGAAACTATCAAACTTTCTCTTCTTCTGTCAGTAATAACAGAAGTTCATTGACCTTTTCCTCAGATAATGAAAAAACACAGAAAAACAGGATATGTTCAAGTGGAGAAAATGTTTAAAATTGGAGAAGCCAGCATGATTCAGTTATCCAGGTATAGTGAAATCTAAACAACTTTAGGTACAGATTGATTGAAAGGTATCATCACTGTAACTTGTCAAGGGCACAAAAGGTGTGAACTTTCCTGAAACAAGGTCAAGAATAAATGAAATGGATGGAGAAGGGGACGGGAAGCAGGGGGACATGGAGAAGGGGGTAAGCAAAACTATTCACATACAATTTACTGTGACAAGACAATATCCGTTAATGTTATGCTGAAAATCAGTGGATTTGTACATAAAACTAACATTTCTCATACTTAGGAGAGGACACAGAACCAAATCATACAATCTCCAAAACCAAGCAATACTATATTAAACTCAATGGGTGATGAGTTTCACAGCTGGCTTCTTTATTTTACTAGTACTGTTCAAGTAAAACTGTAAAGATGGAGTTCTGCTTTTCCTTAAAAAAAGTGTTTGGATAAGGGGAGAGTGTTTCTTCATTATGTTCTCATGCACAACTCATCCAGATGAATCATGGTTTCAAGAAGCAGTGATAGAACATACCAGTGTTACTAGTACTGAACATGTTAAGTATTTAGAAATATTGTACCAGTGTAAATAAATTGCCAAGTTTGTAGATTTGATGATAACTTAATGATCATGACTAAAATGATTTTTTTTTATTATGGCTGTGTCAAAAGAGATCATGCTACATACAGTTAATGCTTAAAAACACTGAAAGTACAGTAGCACGGTGGTACCATGAGTCAGTCACCAAAGGGAACTTTCACTAAAAACACACAGATACATAAGAAATATACTTTTTTTACTTATATTTTATTCTTAGAATTTAGAAACATGCTTTCTGTTTATTCTCCAAGTTAGAATATCTTCCATGTGTACAAACTCTCAAGAAGCAGAGGAATTTCCATCACAGGTTGATGCCTGTCATATATTTTGTGTAGTTATTTTGTACGCAGTGACCAACCCAACATGCAGTACTGACCCACTCAAGGCACAGTCACCATACCTATTCAACAATATGATTGGTTTTCACAGAATGAATTAAATGCTTTGCTGTGTTTTTTTTTTTTTTTTTTTTGAACCAGAGCAACAGACAATATTTAATGACTACAAAATTGATCGTAATAAAAGTGACAGTAATATTAGAAATTTACATTTTGTTTTGTACTTATAGGCTAACATTAAGCAATTACAAATTAAGGAAAACATTTCATAATGTCAAACTGAAAGTGCAGATTATTGACAATGATTGACATGTAATGAAAAGCTAACTTTGTATGATGACTGGATACGCTATTAAAGAGACAGAGCAAGAAAAAGAAGAAAATCATTCTTAGGAGTATTATATGCAAGGAAAAGTACCTTATGCACAGTCACAAAAGCAGAACGATGAACTTTTGGGAAAGGTTTCAGATTCTATATATACCTTTAAAGATTGTCTAAGATAATGCATCACAGAAGCTTAGGGATCAAAAGTTCCAACTAGGGAACTCCTATTCTACAGATCTAATAAGCACTGCCCTCTAATTTCTCCAAGTTAAAACAATTATTTCCACTTCACATAACTGTACACACAGTACCTACATGTACAGAGACCAATAGTGAACAACATTGATAAAGCAAATAACAGTATTTCATACAATTTCAGTACAACATTTTAAAAGCTCTACAAATGAATGTCAAAACACATGGAAGGACAGAGTAATTAAAACATGAAAAAGCAAAATCCCATGCTGAAGCCCTTTACAGTGCCACAGAAATACTATGATCTACACATATTGAGTTTTATTTCACACCCATTTATATGCAACTAGCCATGAATAAACTGATACCAACTTTGGCTTAAAAAAGTCCAAATCTGTCTGTCACCTTTCACAAGAAAGTTCAAACTTCAAGGTCACGACCCCACTAAAACCATTGTACTTTAACAAAGCAGCAATCAAACTTGATAATGCTTATAGACTGCCATGTAGGCCTTGCAAACATGAAAGAATTTTTGGCAGTTGACTTTTCTGCAGGTGAGTTTACAAAGTGCAGTTTAGAAATTTACTTCCACCCATTTCTAAAGCCTCTACCATAAGTATAAACTTGAAAGCTACACCATATTTTCAAGCTGCAAATACAAATGAGAGCAAAAGTACACTATTGCACATTTAATTTGCTTTATGGAAGTATTGTTCAGTGATGTTGCCACTAGTAGGAGTGAGAAATAAGCACCTGTACAGTACATCCCATTACTAATATGTCCCTACCTGCTACCCTGTATCAGTGACTTGTCCCAGTTAGGCTTAAATCTGTATCAAAATACAAGCCAGGTACTCTGAGTTAACCGGCAAAACTAAACTGCCCACTGCATCCAGCTCTGCACCCCTTGATTAAATGTATTATGAAACGTCATTAAAATGAGTTATTCTTGTGCGTGCATTCATGAATGTAAAATTTGAAAGTTGAAGAATTCTACAATAGTAGGCTACTGTATCCAATGGCAGTAGGTGCACATGTATGACTAAAAATAATGGTGTGTGCAGGCCTGGAAAAAATGTTTACTTCCTGGAAAGGGAGTCAAACTGTCCTCAATTCCTCTCATGTGTTCCTATACAAAAGAAGGCAAATTTCCCTCCAACTGTCAAAATTTCCTTCCAAGAGCACAAATTTCCCAAGAAGGGGGAGGAGCCTCCCAACTTCCTAACTTTTTGTACCCATGGGTATCTGAAAATATGTACTTATTCCTGACTTCACAATCGTTCAACTACTAAAGGCCTAATAGCCAGCTACTGAATGGAGGCTACAGTGCATGTGAGAACGAACTTAATTAGAGATTAAACACTGATTGTGTATAGTCCATCTGCAGTTTGATACACACGATGGTTGCAATGACCAAGAAAAATGGAGGAGCAATAATTTTGCTTTAGAAAGTTTTTAGACTTCATAAAGGATGTCTACAACTGTAACTGGAAATATCTTGCATTACACAAAAAGGTTGGTATAAAATAAAATTATACAAAACTGGTAATTCAAACTTAAATGGGGTGAAGACCGTTTGCTTTTCAACAAATTATGCAGAAGCAAGGATGACAATAAGGACCACACAAATTGAACCATCTTACCTGTATCATCATGTATGCCCTCTGCATTTGTTTGTTCTGAAAATATGTGAAAAACAGATGCTTACAATTTTTGACTACAGTTAGAAGTTAACTTGTTGTCAACAAACAGTCCTTTGAAAATATGAAAATAACTACACTGACAGTTTCATTTTCTCATTCCCAAACTTAATTTCATCCAACACAAATTTAAAATGATACTATGAAACTAATTGAGCCAGTTAGAAAATGTGTCCCTAAGTCAGGTTCCTCAAACTTCTGTAACTTAAGGCCCACTTTTGAAAGATGAAATTAACCTAGTAAACTATAATGTGAAAGTGAATAAAATATATTACTTTCCACTTGTATTTAATTATCCATAAGTTTCTTCACTAGGCAACATAAACCAAGAAAATTCCATCTAAGCCATAGGAGACAAGCTACCTTAAAACATAATCTCACACAAACTAGACTAAAAGTAATGATGATCATCTTTTTCAAGTTTTCTGGAGCCTGGCTTTGTGGCCCACTACAGGGAACTGGTAGGCCACTGCCCACTGGTTAGGAAATGCTCCCAAAAGTGACTAATGACGGCAGACAATTGAGTGCTGTTCCACTAAGGTGAAAATGGTCACTGACTGTACTATGTAACATTGTTTCCAATCCAACACAAAAGGTGTATCCCACAGACAGAAGAGCATTCACAATACAATAGAACAGTTACCAGTACAACTACCCCCACTGGAAACACTTAACCTGGGTTAATGGTAGGATAAAGTAATAATTTTTGGGCATAGTACCAAAAGGCCTGTATACCCAAAAATATACATGCATCACTTTCCTTTTCCCCTTCTCAAAACAGCACGGGCAGCAATCCTGGGGAGGGGGGGGCTGGGGGATGGGGAGATATATCCCCCACATGAAATTGGATGGGGAGGGTACTGAAAACCATATCCCCCCCCCCACATGAAATCAACCAGGCAGATCCGGAAATTAGAAAACTTTACCTTTTTCTAGACTTTTCACAATAGGCCAATTTATTTTTTTGGGAAATACTTCTGACAGTTGTCATAGTATTACCTTGCAAATACTGGAAAGGGCCATTTCCAGTGATCTGGGGGTTATCTTTGGCAAAATTTTCTACACTCCCCATCAACTGATCGTGGGGCTCTGCTTTGATAGTGCCACTGACTATTTCCGGAAATCAGAACACTTTACCTTTTTCTAGACTTTCTACAATAAGCCTTTTATTAGGAAATACTTGTTGTCATAGTGTCATGTTGCAAAGCCTGGAAAGGGCCATTTCCGGTGATCTGGGGGTATTTTTGACCAAAATTTTCTTCGTATGCTCAGCGCCAACCGATGGTGGGGCTCTGCTAAGATAGTGTCATTGACAATATATCTCCCCCCCCCCCCCACTTTCAAAGATGGATCGCCGCCCATGCAAAACAGAGTATACTTTGCTATATAGAGCTTTCTTGTTGTGCTATACACTTCCAAACGTTGCCTTGTTGTCTTTATATTACCTCTTTACTGTAAAATATCATAATTACAATGATTTTAAACCTATGAATGTGCCATGTAGGCCTATAGAGCATGCGCTTTACCTGATAAAAGAGCTAGTTACAATCACAAATTTGACAGAGCTACAGCCCTCTACCAATTGAGTAAATGTTACCCATTGTATGCTTTTTCACTGCTGGTTTTCATTTTTTCAGAGCCACACTGTGGTAGATTATGACTAAAATATGCCAATATTTTAGGCTTGATACCAAGTCATAGCATATAGCCAACCATACATCACAATGGTTCATATGGTTAAACACTCACACTTCAAAAATACCACACATACTAATTTACTGCTCTTACAACTTGGCTGCCATAATAATACAACTAGCACACACAGGAAGCATTAACTTGGACAAGTGCCTTCCATTAAAGTCAATGGAAGTATATGAAGGGTCAGATTTGTTCTGAACAATAGTATAAGACACAAGCAGCTAGTGTTGTATTAGGCTGTCAACTGCAGTCTAACTTTACATTTTGAATAACAATTTCAACAGAAGACTGAGTGCTTGCCTTTTCATTCTGTTTACTCTACTATTACAACATTTTAAATTCATCTTGCTGTTTTTTGCAAGAAAAAGTGGCAAAACTGACCTTTACATTAAAACTAATGCTATTAACATTTACATGACCATATTCTTCTAACATACTGTACAAGCTTACTTTTACCTGAATGAATACAATTTTTAGGCACTCACGGAAAAAGTCATTTTGGATGCCACTGTGATCACAGACTATATCTGTGCCATCTTAAATGACTTAAAAGCTGTACTATATGCAACAGTGCTCTACCCACTTACAAAACAACAAACAGATTATGTGATTGGTGAGCAGTTCAACAGATACTTGGTATGTTTTTACAAGCTCTACATCTTTAGGGAATACAAAAGTAAGACACTTTTCTGTCCAATTAAACAACTTGTCACAAACTGTTTAAAGAAAGCAGCTCAATGCAACAACAAAACACACTCAACAAATCAATAAACCAAGCTGATTGATAAGCCATCATTAATGGTTTTAAGTGTTCTCCTATCAGTTCCTGTTAGCAAGCTTCTGGAAGTCCATAAATCTTCACACTCTCTGTCCTAGTAAACTGGAAGAATAAGTTTGCTCTTTCTACTTGGCTAAACATATGTAGTGTTAGGAAACTTAGCAGGAAATGTTTTCACGAGAAAATAAGAACGCTGCCAGATATTGACTCATATGTATTGTTGTCAGTTTTATGAAGCCTTGCTAGAAGAGCAATCACGATATGGTAAGACTGTAAGAGACACACTGTACCAAAAAATATTAGACTAAAGACATTAAGTAGGAGTAACAGCTTAGTCCAGAGATCTGTGAGGTTGCTTAACACAGCCTCGCTATCTATATGTTTCAATGGCAAAGTGTTAAAAATGAGCCATTGAAGAACCTTATTATACTGAACTCATCAACAGTACAGCTTCAATTCACATAACAGTACATAACAATGACATTTGCCACTGAAAGTGACAGACCTGTACATACTACTGTATACAAGACAAGATAAGCTGGTCTTTCTAGAGAAGTTAGGGTGCAGAGAATATCCATATTAACTGGGGCTGTACAGTATTTCAAACTGTAGTAGTGTGGCAATCTTGTTCTTCTCTCTGTGAAATTATACAGTACATAGTAATCCAACTGACATCTTACTGATTTCTGAAGATTTATGGGAAAGAATGCTGATGCAACTCTGTTTCTAAATGACAGAACAGAAGAGGTATACTGTATGTTAGCCCATTGATGGAGGATTCAATAGCAAAGAGAAAGATCTGGATAACTGTTGAGAGTTGCAGCATGGTGTTCAGAATATTCACTGGCACTTTATTACAATGCCCCCATCCCACACCCCACACCAAAGGAGTTGGGCTATATGGCCACAACCAAAGGCTCTTATGATTGATCCAAGCAATTGCCCTTTCAAAGTTCAAAAATAAACTGTCCATATTCCCCCTCGAACAACTCACCCCCTCCCCCCCCCCATATCTTTTGTGCTCTTTGTTAAAGCAGCTAGTTTTGGGTTATGGGAAGAAAATATATCATGATCATTTCAAACATTTTTAACAGTTGCAGGCCTTGAATTTTGAGGCGTGTGAGTGTAATCCCTCACCATCACTTGCCTCCAATCACTGTGAGAGGTGCAATTTTTTGCACACCTAGATAGAGAATGGGAACTCAGGTAAATCTATTTAAGTTTAATAAAAAGGCACACCTACCACACTCCTTAATTTTCTGAGGGGTATGATTTGTAGCACACCTGGAAAATCTAAAACTCAAGGCCTGCTGTTGTGTCACAAAAATCATGACTTCAGGATGTTGTAGGAATACATTATACAGTAATATTTAATCACAAAATCTACGCTGATGAGCAATCTTGTGAACAGTTCAACAGAGTACAGCATACCCTTTCTTCCACACTTACACAAATGCCTGTCACCCACACAGACTATAATTCATGAGAAAACACATGGCTGTACAGGACTGTTTTTCTCAGGGAAGGCAGTGATTTTTGCCCGAATCCAGACATCACAACGTGGCATATAACTGTCCAATTTTCCACCCGACTGAGACAAAATATCTGCCTTTTAAGTCATGTTTCTGACATTTGGAAGGGCGGCTGCTCCCCCTTCCCCTCCCCCACCCCCGGCCTGTACAGCCATGAGAAAACATGTACTTTTAATTTTTAGAGTTGTATAGTACTTAACACATCTTGCCACCTTACATTATATCACAAACAGTAGTTGAGACAACTTTAATTGAAAAACTTCAGGATACTTTAACTTCCAAAGAAAAGTAATCTAGGTACAAATATGAAAACATAGATATGTAGTCCAATTAATGTTTGGATAATTTCTGATTACCTCCAAACTTACAAACCTACTTACTGTAACACACATGTACAGTACAAACTATTGTCTCGTTTAACCACATGTTGCTGACATTATTGTAATATTTAGTCAGGTTCATCAGGTAAAAAGGTACCAGAGGTACACTAATTAGCAAACTTGTGGATGCTCTTTTTCATCTGTGGGACCTAACCTCTTAACACTTGAAACACTACCCCAGAGAACTACTGTAAACAGTGATTTAGCTAGCTTGTATTGGTGCAACAAATGTGGCATAATCCAAAAGATAGTCTCACAAAAATAGCTGAAGAGTTATTTCTATGCATGTGTTTTATCTAAGGAATCACCTTGAGTCAGTCTTGCAGAATCACTCATTCACTACTGTATAACTTGTATTCCCTTCCTCATTTGCAAGGTTAAGTTGGGTCAAATACTGTACCATTTGCTATCTAAGCAGCTCCCACTGAAAAATTTGTTGAAAGGGGAGGGGACATACCTTCCCCTTGGACCTTCCCCCAGGCCATCCATTCAGAATGCCACATTGCAGATTTCACCTGGCCAAGACACTGACTGTGACCTTTGCAATGAAGTACCTCTTCTAGATGTTAAATTTATGATGGTCTGTACTTTTGGTAGTACTAGCACTACTAGTTTTCTACGAGAGGGCCCGAAATACTTCAGAAAAGTAGCCAGGGTATCAACTACCCTCGCCTAAGAAAGGTTCAAATCCCTCCCCCCTCCCCCCCCCAATTCATCTTGGAAATAACCCTGAAAATGAGAATTTTAATTAGTTGATTTTGAATATAACTTACAGTTCAAACCTTTGTGACCAAAGATATGATTGTCATTCTAGGCGTACTGTAAGCCAAAATGATGCCATAATTGCATGGTGGATCAGAATGTTGAACACCTGCTACAAAGGAAGCACTACAAAAAGGCCTTATGTTCAAATCATTTACTAAATCAAGTATATTTTTTTGCTAAATCCAGCTTCATTGCATTCAAGGGAGGTCATGGTAGAAAACATGCTATATTTTGAAAGGTATGGTACCATTATTTTCAATTGCGAACATGTCATGGTATGTACAGTACTAGAGTGACTGCATATGTTAGGCCTACCATTATAGGCTACTGCACAGTATAGGGAGGTTTCACACATGCAAAAGTTGACTATTAAACACAACCATGTTCTGGAGGTCAAACAAACACACGCAGATGCTACATCGTGTACTAAAGTAATGTGGTGCATGAGCACCCTCCAAAATGAATGGGTCCACAGAATTTGACCTTTTAGCCTTTGGTGCAAGCTCCCTATATGCCTACAAAACAACTTGGGCCATTTATATGAATAATTATGATAATTCAAGGTTGAGAAGAAGCCACAAAGGTTATTTCAATAATTGCTACAAACTGATTTTAAATTTTGTTTCCCAGTTCTAATATTACAGTATTAATCTTAGTATTAATGGCATTTTCCAGTGGCATTTCACAAGGGTCTCACTTGGAAGAGTAAAATTTTCCAATTTGTGCCCTCCAAACCCCATAGCAATACTCTTTTCCTTACTTGAGATATCTCATATTACAGAGTGATTATTTTTGTCACAAAAACACTTTCAGTTCTCATCAAGGTCACAGAATGTTATGTAAAGTGGGCACATTGCCTCAGACTCCTTTTGTTTTTCTTTATAATCGAATGTCCTGTTTGTCCTCGAAATTTGAGTATGTTTCCTTGCAGATTTTGCACAAATCTACACTATATGTAGGGCATAACAAACAAAGTTGCTAAGTATTCCCTACAGTGGCATTAATGTCATGAAGAAATTCAATTCTACGTCAAATTAATGTGCCATGATGACATCACAGATTTCCCATAATGCACTTCATCTTGAGAAAAAATTGTGGTTCTTTGAAAATCTGTATCTCCCAAACGCTGCAAGCTATTGCCGTTTTTACCTCCTAAAAGAGAAAAATTTACCCCAACTGCCATGCAGTGGCCATTGACATGTAAAGTATGGTATTTTGCCATTCTGCCTTTGCAAGTTAGACAAATGGGATCACCATAATATGGCGATATTGTTGGGGTACAGTACTGAACGAAACTTTTTGCGCTGTCGATGACTAAAATTTTATTGCAACAACCCTAACAAACACCCTTCCTATGGATTGACAGTTCCCTCCTCCAGATGTCCTACTCTACCCTCCCCCTTCCTCCTTTTTTCAGATTCCTCTCTCCTCATCTCTCCTCCCCTCCCTCACAAGTCCAAAAAATATGCAGCATGGGCCCTGCCACATGGAAACACCCAAAAAAATTTATTAGCTACTTTGTTAAATTCGTTAAAGATATATTTTGAGAATGACTCATGATCATGGATGATGTACGGTTGCTTAAAAGAATAGTACAGACCCAAATTTATGTTTGATAAGTTAAAAAGGGACAAATTCTAAGCATTCTTTGAAATTTTCATTCATATCCCATATTCAATTCTCAAGAATATTAGCAACTGAATTTGACAGATTTTCTACCAAAAGTGAACTTGGGATCAAAGCAAGCAGGTGTAATGTCATGGCTTCACATTTTGTTTTTCTTTAAAGGGCTCATTGAGTTTACATCGATTATTTTTGTGACAAGGTTGAAGGAAATCATTGCATGACAATGCTTCTAATTAGCCTCATTACTCATGTTTCACT
>WURT03082144.1:0-13017 GCA_009936505.3 Holothuria glaberrima | reverse complement strand
TGTAAAGCGCTTTGAACTATGCTTCCAAGCAATTGGATTAAGCGCTATATAAGAACTATAATTATTATTATTATTATAATTTAAATATGCAAATAACTATTACTAACCCATTTTACCTCACTATGCCATACATTCTTTACCCTTTGTCACCTCACTTTCCAGAGCCCAACACTAACCTGTACATCCTCATCTCACTATTCTTACAAAGCCATTCCATCTCATTCCAACCTTTCATGCCATTGCAATGCTCTCCCTAAAGTTTTAATTATGAAGGGGGGGGGGGTATTGTTTGTACACCTGGCTAACTAGGCAGCAATTTTGTCTTTTGTTCATGATAGGGGATGGGTTTTGAATTTCTTACTTCTTATCAGAGCTGTCCTGGCTGCCAAAGTGTGAGGGTCTTGCTTGTGTTAGTTATATAGATAGTTTCTGTGCCTTGATTTTGGTTAGAGTTGATGTCAAAGAGGTTTTAAGTAAGTTAAGTTTGTTTCTGTATTTTGACCCTTTCCGAGTTCGTGCCCGCTTCTCTTATTTCTGTTTACCTGAAAGTACAGGAGTTGATTGAATTATACTGCAATGACTTTGAAGAAAGCTTCTTCTCTCTTTTATTTTGTGGACTTACTCTTTTAAGGGGGACTCATAGCAAGCGGGCCCAGTGGCGGCAGAACCGGGGGCTTCGGGGGCTAAGCCCCCCAATGAAAAAGTGAGGGGGCTAAAGGTATGTTAAGCCCCCCAATATTTTCCAAGTGCAGACATGAGATCCATATTTCAAGGTTGGGTACATGCAGCTTAGAGCACTCGGGAAGTGCCGTTTCCGGCCATCTGAGGGGTTTGAAATGCCAAAAATTTTCTTGTCCACTCCGTGACGACTTATGGTGGCACTCTGCTTAGAAACATGTATTACCATTTTTCAAGATTGATATTTTTTCATTTATTGAGAAATTGCAGGTATGATATCCATATTTCAAGGCTGGGTACATGCAGCTTAAAACACTTGGGAAGTGCCGTTTCCGGCCTTCTGGAGGGTTTTTAAAGCCAAAAGTTTTCTTGCAGCTCCGCGCCAACCGATGGTGAGGCTCCACTTAGATAATCTTCCTGGCACTCAGCCCCCCCCCCCCAATATTTTTTCTGTTCCGCTGTGCCTGAGCGGCCACTGTAACACAAGTTTATTGGTTTTCGATCTAAAATTTTTGCTTGTTTTCCTTGTTGTAAATGAAAGATGAGATTAACAGAAAGGACTTTATAAACTGTATAATTTCAAATAATTACCAAGTTACATAGAAACTTAAGTTGTGGATTTAAAGGAAAAATGCAGTTGTCACAATTATAATTAGTATAAGTTGTTATTCTAATCAGTGGTGTTCGCAGGATTTATCTCAAGGGGTGCCATGCAGTATATTGTGTCATCCTCAGCCTGGGGGAGGGCAGGTGCGGTTTAAGGGAGGCTTTGGGGTCTCAAGTCCCCCAAAATTTGCTCAAGCCCCCCCCAAAAAAAAAAAATTTCTGAGGTTGTGTATTATTTTCATGCCATATTTGCATTTATTGAGAAAAACAAAATTGCTAAGTACATTTGTGCACATCTTGGTCCAGTGGATTTAGTTTCTCAAATGTGTCATGCAGAAAGGCATGTGATCACATTTCTTATACCCTACGTCCACGTACGTACACGGTACACCGTTGTTTTGTCTGCATGTAGTACGCCAGCCACGCTTCGCCCTACTACTGTATTACGGTACGTAAGCACAGTGAAGGCGCCTGCTAGCTTACCCAGCTGCATTCTTACCTTTGACACCAGTCCCTTCATGGATGAGTTTGTCAAGGCAAACTGTCTTCTGAGTCTCAAAACCACATAGGTTTATGATTTCATAACATAGAAATTTGGATCAGATAAGTAACATCTTTGATAGTATATACATACATGTAAATCAATAATGGATTAGTCATCTGCTGGAAGTTAAAAACAAGTCATATTTTGTTGCTGATCTTGTCAAGATATTATACTGGCAGTTCTTTTTACTGAGTCAAATCTTCAGCCGGATCGTTACTCCCATCAATGTGAAAGGTCCAGTTGCTCATATCTCAGTAATGCTAGCTACATTCCTCCGAATTAAAAAATATATGCCTGTACAGTAGTGAACGCAGGGGAGGGGCATTGGGCAATGCCCCCCCCCTCATGGATGCCAATTTTTTTTTTTATATCCCAGAAATACGTAATTCTTTAACACAAATTTTACTTCAAAAGGTAGCATATGTGGCACCAGATTGCATGTAAGGACACCTAATATTTTTCCAAAAATTTTCAAAGGGGAGGGATTGTCTCCCTTGGATCCCTCACCAATGCCAATTTTTTTAGTTCCTAAAAGTACACAAATTTTACTTCAAAAGGTAGCATATTTAGCACCAGATTGCATGTAAGGACACCTAATTTTTCAAAAATTTTCAAAGGGGAGGGTTTGTCTCCCCATGGATCCCTCACCAATGCCAATTTTTTAGTTCCTAAAAAAATACACTATTTTTAGGATCTAAAAAAAAAAATTGGCATCCGTGAGGGGGGCCATGGCTCAATGGCTCAATCACTCTCTGACAGAGGAACCAGATTGTACAGACTGTGTTGCACATAGGTATGGAAACAGGCAGTTAACTGCCTCTCTTTAATCGAGTATGACTAGCTCTGATCTCACAGATATAAGTACAAAATGTTACATTAGCAGCAATACTCGACTTCAAAAACCTGTGAGAATGAGTACAAATCCACTCCAACTATGGTATCAGCACAAGCCTAAGTGGCAAAGTATGAGGACATACCCACAACAAGTGTGAAGGCAAACATTAAATACAAAAATGTTACTTGCTTTTTAATGCTTTTTATACCCCAAATATTGGCATGGGTTTCCCCATATGACCCATTATGACCCTAAATGCCATTTAACAGTAACACAAAGTACAGATAAGATGGCCATCATCCACTGACAACTTTGATAACAGTTTGACACAACCCCTAGTATTTATTTATACCTTTTGCTTGATTTTACTGTTTGACCTATCTCTGAGAGCAGATTACCTTTTGACATTCAAAAGTACACCTCTGATGACCCATCATCTACTGGAAGTCTACCACTTTGATAAGCTTCAGAGACAACTCGCAGAAGTTGAAGGCTATTGAATGATTCCATTGCTCAACCATTTTATAACCTCAAATGACCTTTGCCCTTCTTCAAAAGTGTAATTATGATGACCCATGATCTGCTGACATAGCTTGCCAACTTTGATAGATTTAGATATGAACAATAGAAGTTGGAAGTTTTTGCATGATTTGCAGTGTTTGACCTCTCTATGACCCCAAATGACCTACTTCAAAAATACACCCTGGATAACCCATCACCTACTGAACACTCTTGCCAACTTTGACAAGATTTAGGAATAACCCCCTAGGAGTAAAAGCTGGCTTTTGTGAGATTTCACTCTTTGACCTCTGGGGCAGTTGTTTTAGGGATGCAAGTGTGACCAGAGGCTTGTTCCTCTGTTTCCTCCAACTGGAAAACTTACTCAAGGTGAAAAATGCCTCCCTACTTGGAAGCCCCTGACTCCTAAGAAATGGTGGAACCCTGATAACCTTTCAAAGAAGAATTTCGGCTTTGAAGCTGCTTATAAAAGTTCCTGTAAATAATCCCCCCCCCCACCCCTGTCACCGTCCAAGAGCAATATTTCTTAAGGAATCAAAATCTTTGGAGACATAGTTAGTGCCTCCATTTTGAGACCCCTTCAAGTCCTACAGAACAGAATTCTTAAAACTACAAGTACTTTTTCACAACGGCGCTACCCAACAGACAAGCTGCATAGTAATCTTGGGATTCTCAAGGTCAGTGACATTTACACTCTTAGGATGTGACCTTTGTATACAATTATGTAAATAGTAAACTGCCTCAGGTATTTTGTAACACTGTTAACCCCAGATGGTCCTTGTACGTTCCAAACCCAACAAGAAATAATGCACTCTTCTCAGATACCAGGCATAATTCTAAACATGGGAAACTACTGTTGAATAATTATTGTTACAAAATTTGGAGTGGTCTTCCAAATGATATTAGCTCTCTAGATCTTATGCAACTTTCAAAACAAAGTTAAATCTCATTTGATAGGCAATTAATCTGCCTGAACTCCATGCCAATTAAGACCCCCTACTCCCTTTCCCTAGTTCCTTCTGGCTTTAATAAGTGTTAAGTGTTTCTGTAATCATTTTTCTTTTCTTCTTTCTTTTCAGGTCGCTAGCTACGACAAACATACCTTTTCTCGCATCCTGTTTATAAGTCTACATTTTACCATTGCATCTTGTTTTATAATATGCATGTATGTGAATGTATTTGTAAACGAAATACTGCATCTCTGGTCTATACAAAATTATGAGTGGACCAGATGTGATCCATCTTTGGTTCATATAAAAGTTCCTGTGGCACATTATATGGATTTTCACTGTATATCAAGTTATATCTGCCCAATTCTTGTTAAAGCCAGATATACAAATCCCTTATCTGATCCAGATATGGGCCACATAAATTCCCTATATGGCACCTTTATGAATTTGCCATATATGGGAAATATACAGAATTGCCATTATATATGTACCATATCTGTCCCACATAAAAATTTAGCCTTATACAATTTTGTATAGGCCGTATATGGCCTTAATTATGTTATATCAAGTTATATCTGCCCAATTTTTGTTAAAGCCAGATACATATCTCGTATCTGATCCAGATATGGGTCATATATAAATTCCCTATATGGCACATATATGGATTTGCCATATATGGGACATATATGGATTTGCCATATATGTATCATATCTGTCCCATATAAATATTGAGCCATATACAATTTTATATGGGCTGTATATGGCCTTTATGTTATTAAGTTATATCTGTCCAATTTTTGTTAAAGCCAGATACAAATTCCATACCTGGACCAGATATGGGCCAGATATAAATTTCCATATATGGCCCATGTATGGATTTCGAATAAGGGATATTGCAACAAACATGAATCAGGCAAATGACAAGCATGAGATCCCTCACAGTTACCCTTCTTGAGATATGGTGTTTACAAGGTTTTTACCGTTTGACCTCTGGTGACCCCAAATGGCCTTTGACCTCCACCAAACACAATAGGTATTATCTACTTAATATGGGCAATCCAAATGCTAAGTAAAAGAACCCTCACAGTTACCCTTTTAGAGATATCATGTTTACATGGTTTTGGCCTTTTGAGCTCTAGTGACCTCAAATAACCTTTGACCTCCACTGAAAATAATAGGGATCACCTACTCCATATGGTCAATATATATATCCTACATATGAGATCCCTCACAGTTACTCTTCTGGAGATACCGTGTTTACAAAGTTTTAACCATTTGACCTGTAGTGACCCCAAATGACCTTTAACCTCCACAATAGGAAAACAATAGGTGATCTACACACCAAGTATGATATCCCTCAGAGTTACCCTTCTTGAGATTTGGTGTTTACAAGATTTTGACCTCTGGTCACCCCAAGTGAACTTTGACCTCCACCAAAAACAATAGGGATCATCTACTCAATATGGGTGATCTACACACTATTAACTATAGTATGAGATCCCTCACAGTTATCCTTCTTGAGATATAGTGTTTACAAGGTTTTGACCATTTGACCTCTGGTGACCTAAAATGACCTTAACTGACCTTTGACCTCCACCAAAAACAATAGGGATGATCTACTCAATAGAGGTAATCCACTTGCTACTGTAAGTCTGAGGTCCCTCACATTTATCCATTGAGATATCGTGTTCACTAGCAATTTCCAAAGTATTTACCATTTGACCTCTGGTGACCCCAAATGACCTTTGACCAAAACCAAAAACAATGGGGATCATCTACTTAATAGGCGCAATCCACACACCAAGAATGAGATCCCTCTGAGTTAACCTTCTTGAGATATCATGTTCACAAGCAAAGCGTCACACGCACACATATCCTCATGCATACACACACACATCACCATCGCATAGATTCTTTGAGCCTAAGGCAAGGAATCAAAAAAACCTGAAAATTATTGGGATAGCTATAACTTCAAGCCCCTGCTTAAATAAGGGGTTTCATCCATAAAACATTGGGTGGGAACAGGGCAAAAGCAAAATGTGTATCCTAACAATCTTTACTGCTGAGGTGTAGCCCAAAGCCTCCCACTTCTATGCCATTGTTACAGCCAGTTACATCACTTTTTGACCAAAGAGGTCATGGTGTAACATGTAGAATTTTTGTTAAGGACACTGTGACACTGGCCCTGAAATATTTTTGTCCTTGTTTTGTAACTAATATTGTGTATAGTCCCTGTTGGATTCACTTGCTTAGACCACACATAAAGGTCAAATGTCAGCCCCTCTTAAAACCATCTCTTCCCCCTCCCATTTGTATTCAATCACACCATACAGGACTATCAATTTAGTAAGTAACCTACACATTTTTGACCGAAATTTTAATGCACGTTTAGCGGAAAATGGGTGCCCCAGTGCCATCAGAAGGGTTCTCATATTGGGAGGGGGCTTGAACCATTCGACTCTGAGACTGGGGAGATGCTGAACCATTAGCATTTTCTGAAAAATTTGGACACGCTAGGACAAAAAACGTAACTGAAAATTATTGGGCAAGCTGAATCCCCCAGCCTCCTCCTTCTATAGCCTGGCCTTTACCTGCAAAAATATTCTACTGAGGTAGAGGCAGCTGGCATGACCCCTTGTGTCATACACCTTATGTGCATTCATATGGCATGTCATACATATATCAACAATTCTGAAAAGTTTTAATGAATTATTACACAATTTTGAGAAGTTTAGTAAATGAATTGTTACATGCATCCAAGATATTTAAACAGATTTTGCCTTTAGTATGCTATATTAGTTAAATGTTTTAAGACATCATGTAGAGTTCAAATAATAGGGGGTTTAGCTGATGTTTCAATAGAAATTTATTTTCTCATCACCATTTATTTTATGTATAGGGAGAAGCTCTGAAGGCTCTTAAAATATGCCTTTATATGCCACTCTTGGTTTTAACAAAGTGGGTCACTACAAAAACTGGTTAATTTACTAAGGTCATCATATCATTTATATTTTAATTAGAGTATCCCCTTCCCCTCTCCCTCCCCCTCCATTACAGAAAAAATGTAAGCCTCCCCCCACACACACCATTACAAAAATGTAAGTAGTACAACTAGTGGGGTTTCCTTTTGTTAGTATAGGTCCATGAAACTATGGGACTTAAACATTTTTCAACTCTGGGCTATGTCCGTAATTGGCCCGGAGGACATGTTATGACCATAAATTGTTCTTAGAGCTTTAAAAAGCCTAAAAATTTATAAAAGTAAAACCAGCCTTAAGAATCACTAAATAGGGCCTCGTAAAAAGAATTTAAAATAGTAGCATAGTTTCTCATCCTGGCCAAAGCATCTTTTTCCACCTGCATCAATTTTCTCTTTATGAATTTTGATATTTTGAAAAATGTCCACACACATCCCAGTCATCTAAATCATCACTTTATTCTAGAGTATACATGCAACATCAGTCCTGTTTGGGGAGGGGCACGGTCCTAGCAGCTTATTATGTCTCATAAATCCAGTCGATATACTGTCATTTTGGATGAACCTCTCAAAAAAGTTAATGGACCTGCATGCAGTCCCTTTTTTAAATGATGAGAAACAGGTTTTAATTTCATTTTTCTAGTGCAGAAAAGCATTAACATTTGTAGCATGTAAACTGAACAAGAGTGGCTGTGGTATTAAACCATGATGTGGATTTGGTGTACTTTGAAAATTTTGTCGTTGAGCCACCTTAAAAAGTGCAATACTTATTGTGTGCTAAATTAATGACTACATTGTACATGTTGAATAGATTTGCACTTGGACTAAAGGCAATTATTTACAATTCTACATATAGTTTGCATGGTAGCTGTTCTCTGCACACATGATTACAGAAAGCTGAAATGAATGGGTTTAGTGTTGTAAATACTGGCAATAATAGTGCACCCAAGAGCTTGAACAACTCAGATTAAAAGTTCAATTGATAATCCCACACCCATGGATTGTGTGGGCTTACTATGGCATGATCATGCAGTTAGCTTTTTAAAGGCAGCTAGTAGGCCTATAAGGCTCTGCCTCAAAATATTGAGACCAGATTACTCCCACTGACAATGAAAAATCCCTGCCCTAAGAATAAAAATTGTTTTGCCTGTACATGCAGAGACTAACCACTCACTGGCCATACCATAGTCATGGTCTCTTTGAATGGGATTACATCCCAAGGTAGAGCACAACACCTTTAACTATCCTGTGTAGTTGCATACTCCATTATTTCAGAGTACACAAACTAATGTGTATTTTAGGAGGGGTTCCTGAATTTTGATCAAATTGCTGTGGATGTAAATTGTAAAGTACCACTAACTTGGAAATTTTGTGTTGATTGGCCACTGTATTGATGATAGGGGGCTTTCAGACTGTGATTATAATAAATTGGGTTTCCAGTTTATTACAACAGGAAAGTCCAAAGGGATTTTTCCAAAAAAATATTCTCCCCTACAATGATCAGCAATCATCACTTTTCCATTGACACTGTTTCAGAAGGTTAATTTTCCATTTATTACTATTTTGTAAAACTGGATAAGCATCTACCACTTTACAATTGACATAGATAATGAAACAATGAAATTTACATCAATATGAAGATAAGGCATACTATTGGCTTAATTTCATATCCCTTTATTAAATAAGTAATAATCCTAGTCACTATGATGCTTAAAAATTATGAAGAATTATTTCATGTTGTTATAATGTCACAATCAATTTTTTACCTGTGTAATGTGACATGTTTTACACATAGGCTAGTCTAAAATAACTGAAAAATTTCAAAAAATATACTAAAAATACAGTGTAAGTGTTGTGAGACTTTAAATGTTACATTTGTTAAAGTCAAGAATATATTTTAAAAAGCATAAATATGGTATAACAACCTTGGAAACACAAATATGAAAACTGCAATGCCCAAGTAAACCTTTTGGGGTTAGTGAAAGGGCATTTCAGAGAATATTATTTTCTTTTTGTGAAATATCTGGTGAACACGGCCATCCAGTTTATGAAGGTATTCAACTGTACAAAGCGTTTAAAATTTAGATCAGGCAGCTTCTGTAGCATTATATCACTCTTCAGCAGTTTTCACTGTACAAACTTGATGTAATAGCACAAAATTAATGGAGAGTAAATATTCATAGTAAATATTCATAGCCTTTTTTGTCTTTTGTAGTTCACCTACAAGGTTCAGATGTTGATGTGCCGGAGGGCTTCAAGTTTCAGTGTTATAGTGGTATACATGTTTCCTCAAATGTTCTTAAATATCCTTTGTGAACTCTCTGACAGATGACATCATACATCTTCAAGAAATTCTGGATATCTTTGTAGTTATTGTGACATGAGCCAGGAAAACTTTTTCATACACAATCCTCCTTCCAAAAGATCCACTCAGTGCCTTGGATTCCTTTTTTGCAGCTCCCTGTCCAGTAGGCTGTCACTGTATTGTTACAGCTGTAGGCCAGTACAGCTATTGCTCAACCATCTTTACTAATAACCTGAGCCAACTGTTCTATACGAAAAAAAGAAAAAAAGTACCTTTAAAATGCTACATTTGTTTTCACAAGTGTATAAGTCATATATTTACAGTTATTTCCAAGACTGATTTTTTTGACTCAAGTTTCCCCCAAATGTGTGGGTGAGAAATTAAGTCTGTTAGCTCAAGCCCATAGCCAAGTGAGGGGGAGCAGGAAGGGGAGAGGGAGGGGAGGGGACCAATTTTTGCCCCCAGAAGATAACAAATTACCATTGCACATATATAACTGCTATCTTGCCCTCTGAGAATCCCCCAGTCTATCTTGTCCCTCCCTCCCTCAGTATCTTGTCTTGCACTCAGAGGGAAAGATCGTCACTGCAGGCTGTGGCATGGCACTGCTGATAACACAATAAATATGAGAAATTCAAAAATGCATAATCAATTCAAAGCTTTGTTAATGTAAGCATCTTTTTGTATCCAAACAACCTTACAAAAGCAAAGAATCTCTTAAAAGGAAAGGGCCTCATACAAAGCCCTCTCCCTAATTACACCCATCAAAATAGAAAATAGGAAAAGGCACAACAAAATTTGAATTCCTAACATGTAATCAGTTCAAAGCTTTCCCAAAGATAGGCTGGCACCATTTTGCACATTAGCCATCTTATGTACATAAAAAATTCTCCGAGTAGATGTGTCACCTGGCACCTCGGACAACCCCTGCCCAAAGAGCCTTAAAATTGAGAAGTAATTTAAATATGACCAGTCTGAAGCTGTGCCAAAGACAGCACAAATTTATAGCTAACCAACCTTATAAACAAATTCCCTTCCTTTGACCCCTTCTCTAAAACCCCTTCCTCAGGGTGACAGTGAGAGAGGAAGGATGCTGGATGGGTGAGTGGGTGAGTGGGATGCTTTGTCTGCCTGTTGTTTCCTAAGCCTGTCTTTGGTTCTTTTTTTGTTTTGTTTCTTCTTTTTTTGTACAGGTGGCCTGCTAAGTACAAGCATTTTGCTTTTTCAGGCTTCCTCCACTGTTTTCTGTATATTTTATATCATTCTGTATTAAATCATATGTTGCTGAAAATGAAATGAAATGACGGAAGGATCTGCATGGAAGAGAACTAAACCTAATCATGCTACTAGACACTATCATGGTCTAACCCCTTCAGGTTTTGGCCAGCCTGCTACAGCCCTGCACAAGCTAGCTGGTTACATGTATTAGTTCGCAACTTACAGGCAGTGGCCCTGTGCCAGGAGTTAGCGACTGACTACTGAGAAGGCATAACAGAAGATTATTTTGTAATGCCAACCCAGATATACCCCCTCAAAGTTAGTGTAAAATGTACACATGCATACCTGCGATGAGTTGTGCCTGCCGTGGATCCTCTTTTGTGACCTCTGCAGATGCAGTACTGGGGAAGGGGTCTAAGGGGAGAGGGACCCCTACCCTTTGAGAGATTTTGTTCGTTTAAGGAGGCTTAGATGCAAAACAGTGCTATTTTTGGCAAATTTCCGAAATGGTCGTATACCGAAATATTTCCATCATTCAGTGAATTCCTATTTTTGTTGGGTGTAAGGAATTAAGGCTGTGTTGTCTAAGTGGAGGGGTGAAAATTCCTCCCTGTGAGACACTTGTGTTTATGTTAGGTGACATAGATGCAAAATGTTGCTACCTACAGCAATTGTTTGAACTAATTACATCCTTAGAAATTCTCATTATCTAGTGATATTTTGGCACCAGCATGGCAGCTGGTATACCAAAAAGTATAGCACTACCTGTGTTGATACTAAGCACATTGATGAGGTGTTGTTGGGAGTGCACGCAGCACGCTAGAAGTTTAACAGTTTGCTTAAGGATTTATGAAAATCTTGATAGTTTCAGAATGATGTTTGATAGAAATTAATAGTCACTTCACTAGGTAAAAAACACACCTCACCCCACCTACAGAAATGTATACGTTAAAGGCCTTTTTGGGCTCATTTTAAAAAATGTCCACAAATTTTCCAAAATCCATTGGGGTTCACGAAATCCCACTTCCCCACCCTCCCTGTGCCGATGCCACTGCTTACAGAGACCAATTGACAATCTCTATTCCTTTTAATTTGGCTGCTGCCAGTACTCCTGTTCTTCATTTGTCACCAAAAGAAGTTTAAAACCTTCAGTGGGTTCATCAGTCAAATCACAGTGGTGAATCAATTTTGCTGCTTCTCAAATACTGTTATTCACTGAAGACATGGTGATGTGTATGTCGTATTTTGAGATAGAAAACAAATTAGATTTTTTGCAGCCTTTACACCCTTGCCATAGAGTTTGCCTTAAGATATCATTCTCAGTAGGTGCATGGATGCATTTGTTGGTTCTTGGGTCAAACAACATTCAGCCAATCATTTCCTTCCATATGAAGGATTGCAGTCTCTCTTTTCCTGAGTGAGCATATTGGCTGGTTTTTCAGGTTGCATTAAAAGATTAAAATTGTTTATTCACACCGTAATTGGCTCAATCAATATTACCTATGCTTAAAGGGAAAATGCAGTCACCCCAATTTGAATTGATGCGATAGTCTACTGCATTTCATGAATTGCTCTTAAGAATCATGTGACAATGTTTTTCTCACCAAATAATGAAATTTACAAAAGTAACTCCTTGGTTTACCTTGAGTATGAAATATTTAAGTCCTGAAATATCTACAAGATACTTGGAAGAGAAATAAGAGGAAATTTGTAAATTAAGCTATTGTTTCAAAATAGCACCAGTGATGCAGAAGCTTATAAAATATATTCAACCAAGGGTCCCTGGGTTCTTGTCTTTACGGGTACAAGCGTCTTATGACTTATATAAATTAAATGACCGCAAATGACTTTATGACCCCAAATCTCAAAAACCCTGAAGGCACCTTCTGGAATGTCAATTTTTTATTCTGTTGCCCTCAGACAGCTGCAATGTGAATTAAAATCAAGCTGAAAGGAAATAATATTCACATAGCAAATCTATCTAATATTCACATATCATTGTTCTCTAATTTCGTAAATCTTCTGCTTTTACAGCCCAAGGGAATCTGTTGGAGTAGGCAATTTGCAGAATTTTGTAAAAAGGGCCATAGGGAAACTAGAAACCGATAAACAAATCACTAACCAAGCACCATAATGACATGCTATCAACTCTGTTTAATATTAACTTGAGGAGGGGTTAACCAAAAATTGCAATATTTCACAAAATCCTTGGACCTAAGATTTCTGTACACCCTGAAGATTATACTTGACCATTAACATTGTACAGGAGAAGAATCTGTAGTTGAAAAAACATTTAACAGATTTTCATACCAGAAAGCCAAAAGGCTTAGTGATTCCTTGCCTTGTTTTGCGTACTGTGGTTAGGAAATTGACCAGAGCGAAACA
>WURT03082133.1:0-13018 GCA_009936505.3 Holothuria glaberrima | reverse complement strand
CAACTATTTACCTTTCGACCTACACATTCTAACTTCGATCTACCAACCTCGACCTACTATATATATATATATATATAACTCAATATGCAGACAGAACTGTTGCAATCTTGTTGAATGTCACCAGTGCAGTTCAGAGTAGGTTTCCATGAACAATACTTTACTGACAGCAAATGATATTTGGAAAGTTGTTTCCATTTTCTAATACAAGAATCGGATACAATTTCATTCGAATGGCACTTAAAAAATCTTTAAGATGCAACATATGCCCGTATCCGCGATAAGCTGCTTTTTTATTTCATTTACACTATGTCACATGATAATATAACTCCTTCTTGACTGTTGTTAAGTAAATCTAAGTTTATGGATGGTTTAATAAGAAATTACATACATAAACTATACATATCTGTGTGTGTACCTATTCAGGTTGCTTTAACTTTCGACAATTTCTCATAACCGTAAACAGGTACAAGAAGAAAAGGTGTACCAAGAAAAGAAACAGGTAACGTTTTTCACAAATAACACATTTCCAAGAACGTTAATTATGCATCTTTACGTACCAAAATTTTGCTTATTGGTGAGTATTCTGGCGCAGTATCTACACCTGCCCTGACACCAACTACGTACTTTGAAGTGGTCTTTAAGAAGCGAAAGGCTCTTATAAGTTTAATAAAAGGTAGTAGAGGTTTCCGGATCTTTTTGAAATATATTTGGAACTGTTGTGTATCCAAATTCCAACTTAAGGAAGACCTTCTTTTAAGAAATACGCTGTTGGTGGATAGACAAATTTCCACTTCAGTAAATTTTCCCCAAAGTATTAATTAAACGCGTAAGCACAATGAAGGCATATCCAAAAGAGCTGCTGATTACATGATATTATTAAATCTTGCCAATGCAAAAGTTGGTGAGGTCTTCTTTGTAATTTCAGTTATCGAGTTAACTAATGTAAAATATGTAACTGACAATGCCAGTTTAAACTAATCAAATAGTCAGCGGTTTTTGCTCTTACGCTGTAAAATGGTCGGCTCAAATTCTAACTGCCGGGGTCGGAGGGACAATTAACCTCAATATGGTGGCAAATATGGCATATAGCCATATCTAGTCAAATACTTGACCAGATAACGTCCGCGTGCCATTTCGACCACGGTCGGTTGAGATTAGAGTCAACCGTTTTTAGAGTATAAAAATGCAGCATAATGCATTTCTAAGCAACTTTGCTTTCAAAACACTTTGTTTCATAGTTAACAAGAGCAGTGTCTCTGAACGCGGTTACAAAATTTGTCTTCTTGGATTTGTAATAATTTTGGTATCTAAAGTATATGAATAATGGAAATTATGTTCAATTCATAATTGTATAGTGAACAAGTATATCTAACTTGTTCTTTATCACGTTGGAAAATGTCTCAAAATGTTCGACCTTCACCTGTTGTATTACTCAAAAGATCCAACAATAAGTGATGGAAAAAATGATAAAGAAATAAATGAAGATCCTTTACAGGTAATTTGTTGTTATTACAGACTGTAATCATTGCTTAATGCAACCACTGGATCATGAGAACTGGGAGTAAAAATGGGCTAACTTGGCGCTTCCGTTAGTTATACCCCCAGTTCCCATAATTCCTTGGGTGCATTTAGCAATGAGTTAAGTCTGCTATGGTACTAATGAACGTGTAATGGACGGCCTACATTTCAACTTCGGTTTTACAAAAAACAAAGATCTACTGTTAACACCTTCCTTAAGATTCCTGGGTTTTGACCAAAACCACACTGCAATTGTTGCCGTTTGTTGATAGTAGGATGGGATAATTTTTATGAGTAAGGAGACTCTTACCTGTGCAGTTAACAGTATTAATGAAAGAAAAAAGAACTCTTTACTTATTAACACTTCCATTTTCCTGTTAGATTCAGGAACCAGTGGAAACACAGAACAGCAATGCAAAGTTCATTGAAACAAAGGTAAGCAAGGTTTCTAAGTTAGTACAATAAGGGGCGGACTGGGTCCTAGAACTGGCCCGGGCATTATTCAGCTAGACCGGCCAATTATTCATTGACATGTTACATAGTGATTGCCATCCTGGGGGAGGGGTCTGAGGGGATGGGTTAGCTTTTTGACTTAAGGAATGTATAGACACAAATGATGGTATATTTCTCAATTGTGTAGGTTATAATAATTCTTTAAAACATAATTTTCCAGAAGCAAACCTTGTTAAAACTGAGGAAGGTTAAAAATGTAATTAAAAATAGACAAAGGTATATTATTTAAACTGGATTTTATTTAGTTTTCCAAACATTTTGTGACAATATGTTGAAAAATGAAAAAAAAAATAAATAAAGTCCACTAAAACATATATTTTCAAAGACACGAGCATACCATCAATGATGTTTTTAGTGTCAAGTTTGGCCAAGATCCACACCATACACCTCACCTTACCCCCTACACCAACACGTACATTTTTGTATTTTATTTTTCTCACTAACTATGCGCTCATACCCTTTTGTCGTCAAGAGAGGGGCCCTGGGTCCCCCGACCCACGCTTGCGCAAACTGTTGACATTTTCCACGAACTAACAAAGGCAAAACTAAGGTAAAACAGAAATCCATCGTCTATACATGCCATCTATTGGGCTTTTGATTTCCATTTGAGCTTTTGATAATCATATATGTATTAGGGAACATAATATAAGAAAGTTGATGTAACGGTTTGCTATCCAAGCAAAACGCCGCCATGATTGACACGTAGCGTACAAAACAAACATTGCCTCTAAAGGCCTCCAGATTGCAAGAAATGACAATTCCCGGGCTGTGTGGTGTGTATTGCTGATCACACCGATCTTGGTCACGATATTTGTATATCTGTGAGAAAATATTAGCGCAGTCGTGTTACCAATAATATGTTCTACTGTTACGAAATAACATGGTGATTCCATGAGCTGATTCACACAGTTCAAGTTGCAAATATATATTGCCACATACTGCATAACTGGTCTGTATTCTATTAACTATTGTGAAAATGGGCTTTAATTTTTACCAGGATCCCTAGCCTACCGGCCAACAGGGCATTGCCCGAATGTCCGTGTAGCCAGTCCGCTACTGAGGGCAATACATCCCAATGAAAAACTGGCTGACAATTTCGTCGAAAATAATATTTAACGATTTAAATGGCGATCAGATTTGAATCACGCTGTATCGTAGTATCGTAGTAACTAATTTAATATAAATGAAAAAAGTTTAGATATGTAACATCCCCCGCAGGTCGTGGAGTAGATTAACACTCTATAGTTTACCACTGGCTTTGCTTAGGGTAAGCCGTCTTTCCTCCAATTTAGCATAGGCATGCAATCACACACGTTTGTCTATCCTACTTATTCCTTGACTGGACTGAAGCACCCTTGGGAGGCCCATTTAACTAACCTTTTCTTTCAGCACTTTGCTTATAATAAACATGCCTGTGCAGAAACTTTGAGATATACAAGATTACGAATATACTGTGCTTATTTTGAAGTTATTTTCTTCCCATTATGTTTTATTCTATACTTAATTGTGTCTACAAACATTCTGCTACTCTTTCAACTAAGTGAAGCACTTACTACTCGTTGGGCCCTTTTGAGTGGGCTTTTCCAAAGTGATTCATACCTTAATATCAAATGTAACGTACTATTTTCGAAGGGATTTGTTAAATAAAATGCTATATTCAAACATCCCCTGTTTTATCTTCTAGACTTGTTCAATGCCTCAATATTACATCACTTTCATTTAACTATATGTTACGAGCGTATATATCCAAGGCTCACTTTGTAGTGTACTTGATGATACCGTAAGCAGAAAATATTTTCTTTTTCCTTTGCTTTACTCTTTTTTTATAAAGATCATATGTTTGCTTTTATACTAACTTGAGATTCTTATCTCAATCATCTCTGTAACTGCCAAATAATGTTACATATATTACATTTGTTTTGTTAGAAGTCGTATGGTGATTTGTTTTTATAAGACCGTAAATGATCAACGATGTAAAAACGGAGCCATAAATAAGGTGTTATACATTTAATTCGTCGCTTGGACTCTGATAGCAGCTTTTTGGTCATTGCTTTGGTTAGAATTCAAGTTGTTCTGTAGCTAAGGTTATTAATACACCCTTTTTCTAAAGAGCGATTACAAAGGATTGTGGGTTAGTATTTTGGTATGTGCCATTTTTGGCCGCTGTGGACGATAAAATATCTTTCAAAAACTCAAAATTCTATCCCACAATCCTTTGACATCGCTATTTGAAAAACAGTCTATTTCCTGCCCTCACCGGGAGTACAGGTGACTAATAATTGACCATACTCATGGCGGCGTGCATAAGCATATATAAGTAAAAAAAAGAAAAAAACATAGAAATACACCGTGCATTGCTGAATTGTATTAAGTATAATTATGACGTTTAAACAAGATAACAAAATAATATATGTCCAACTCAGTGGTGGATTACATTTGTCACAAATTAAGTAAAATCTCTGTAAGAAGATTAGTCGGAGGAAATTGAAATGATGTACTTGCCCTTGCATTTATTTGAAAATGAAAACAAAAATTGCTATGCATAGGACGGCTCACCTTTGATGCACAAGACTAATGGACTATTCAGTACCAGGAACAGAACATATAAAACAAAGTCGAGGGATGCCATATTGCCCTGGTAGTAACCATCGTCGTTACAAGAAAAAGTTGCTGCTAAATTATAGTCACTTAGCTACTCTGCAGTTTGTCAAACAAACTTCAACGTAGCTCTCGCCAAATTTTCCATTCTATTTTCTTATTTGCTTTTGCGTCTACTAATGAAGTAATCTACACCATTATGGAGAACACGGAAAGGAAAAGAGAAACCAAATACTTTGTGAAGTATAAAAGCAAAAGCTTGTGCATATTTAACAAATCTCAGTATTGAAAACTTTACAATTTGATGGATCTTCAATTTGTTTCAGATATACTTTGAAAAATGCGGTGAACTTTTAGAATCTGGACTAGACACTAAAAAGGTATTTTTTTCTTTTGGCTCTCACTTCCCCTGGCATTGCCATACATCAGTAGGATATAAATATCTCGAGAAAATCATTCCATCCCTCTCTGAGAGGTTTGGTTAACTTAAAATACCACAGCATCTTTACAAATCAAGACGTCAATTCAATTTTATTTGCCAAACTTCACTTTTGTTGTCTCTGTCTCCCTGTGGACTGCTGGGTCTTCAATGCACATAGTTCTGTTGTCTATTATTTTGGTACATCTGTTTATTTCTAGAATGAAATTTTGCAATACAAGAAAGTTTATGAAGACAGCTTTCAAAAGGAAAAGAACGTAAGTAATCCTATAGAGGTGGCCAAGCGTCTCTTTAGTTTTGAAAGGAAAGTGTCTTTGGTGTGGGTCAGTACTATCTGTTGTCATGCCGTTCGCGTGTGCGGTAAATACGCTTACTGCGCGTGTGCTTTGCCCTTCACTGCCTGGCAATCCTAATTGCGTGACGTCACATGAAACCCCTCGATGAAAGCCTACATGTTACAGGAACAACCGGCAAAAATCTTCATTAAGTATGTAGTAAATCTGACAACAAAGCTAAAACTCTTAACTTAACACTCTAATTTTTAGTAGCTTTTAACTTTCACAATGTGGTGATTTTAATATTGCATGTAATTTGGCGTCGTTTTTCATCTTTATGCAGTGGTCCTAATCCTCTCATACAAACGTCAGTAGAGCTCTAAAGAACCATTCATTTCTTGTAATATTTTCAAGCTTACAAGACCTACGTTGGCAGCAGGGTCAATAACCAATTACTCTTTGAAGTTTAAATTCATCCCATGAACTTTTTTGTAAACTTTATTCTTTGATTTTGTTTTATTATTGCTATGTCAATAATAATCGCTTAGTAAAATGCAGAGCAATTGAGTGATACCTACACACTCATTAACTCTTTTCACGTTTACTTCTCCTTTAACAAGCATCACGTACCTTTCGTCTATGATCAACAATTTGTCTCTTTTGTGTAATGAAGGATAATACAATTGTGCAAACAACTAGATGAGCATTGCTATCTATTTCACTTTCTATTTCACTTGTTTTCAGAGAGACGAAAAATTCTGGATCAGATTTATTGTTAAATTATGGAATATGAATGTGGTAAGAAATGACGTCTACATAACTGCGGTCTACATTTTAAGGACGCAATCAAGATTAAAGCACAATTTGCAACAGAAGGAGTATAAACACTTTGGTATTCGCAGTACAATGTCAATATACATCAATTAATCTTGTTCTGTATTGATTCATTAAAATGTTTAAAGTCATGAAACTTGTACCACAAAACATGCAAACTAATAACTCCTAAAGAAACTTTACAGTTGGTATGTTATACCCAACCCTCTTTCCTAAAAGAGATTTTACTTCTTCCTTTTACCAAAGAAAGGAAAGTTTAAATTTAAATACATTTAAATATAAAAAATTATACTTAATCACACTAGTGACAATGGTATGTAACCCCCATTGCAGTTTTAGCGGTGTAAGCTGTTGAAGGCACTCATATGCTGATAAACTAGCTTTTCCATCAGACATCACTATAGTCATCACATGGCTGAATTTATATTTTTAGAAGAAAATTCCAAAATGCTACCTAACAATCGTTTCTGTAAATGATATTCATGAATCACACAAGGATATTTAATAAACCGAGCTGTTTTTCATTTAATTGTTACAGATAAAGGACGAGCTAAAGTCCAGTTTCATCCTGAAGATTGTTCGCACATTTTCGGTATGTTCTTTAACCCCTATTTCCACAAATGCTCACACTTTTTTGTCGCTAACTGAAAAATTCGTTATACATTAAGCATTTTGTTTTCGAATTCTTTTTATAGATGTCTCGAGAAGATGCTAAGGAAGCTATTGGTGATTTGGTAAATTTCCTTTTTATTCCTTAGCTGCTGGATATAGTGATTTTGTTAATTTTACAGCCATTCTTTAAAGATTACAACAAAAACACATGGGCATATACTCTTATTTAAACAAGTACTATGTCTGAATAGATCTGTTAACAATACTCCCGTGATGAAAAATGTCACTGGTATTATTATGACTAGGATCACTTTAATGACTAAAGAATACCCTCAAACATAAAATGAGTAAGTAGTACCCTCAAACATAAAACGTTTTGTTGGTTGAGGCATCACCTCATAATTCGCAACCTGCATTTTATTCTCCTTTAAGATAAACAAACCCAGTCGACAAAAACTCCTCAACGCTATTGAGGTAGGTCACTAACATTTTTTTAACTTTGTTTTGTTTAAGTTCACCACAAGTATGTGATAGGTTTTTTGGAGCAGGTTTAATACAATGAAAGCACTAATGATTTTACTAAACTCTATACAATTTCCATAACCACACATTTCAATAAGGATACAACGCTTGTTTAAAAGTGCAATCTGGATTTTTGTATTGCAGTTTACTGGTGACGACATCAAGAAAAGGAAGAAGAAACAAAAAGGCATAGCTGAGAAACCTAAGAAATAAATGAAAAGAATAACGACTTTTATTTCTATGGTTTGCTGTTCCTCAAATTTCTCATGGCAACTCTAAAATATATTTCTTAATTCCCTAGGTCGACTTTCTTCAAAGTAACTTCTGTTTTTTTCCGAAAATTTTCAACATTTGTGGGGACTTACTTTCAAGATTGGTAAAGAATTTGACCATTGAACATGTGAGAGTCTACTTGGTGTACAGAAAACCAATCTAATCACTTGATTAAACTTTGCATCAACGGACAATTTTCTACGGAAAAGTGTAGAAGTATATACATTTTGTTCCTCTTTAATAAAATCTCTTATTGCTGGATAAACACAATTTTAATATAATCACTTATCTTAGTCAGTCCAAATAAATATTGAGTAAATTAAAAGATAAAATGTTTTATAAGATCCTTGTTACAGAGTAGCTTTGTAGAATTTGATTTACTTAATTCGTGAAGTGTAATGACAATTTTGGAAACATCGTTCTTTAAGCCGACAGAGATGTAGGTGTTCTTCTCTTCGCAGTTAATCTCGATGGAAACCCCTTGGCAGGCTGGTTAGTTAAGCAAAATTACATGCACATTTTCCTTTTCAACGTATACAGTATGTACCAGTATGTACATAGTAATGGGTATGAAGTCGATATGTATTTATGCTTAAAGGTCGGGTGACATGCCACCAAAAAGAACTGTTTCACTTGTCAGTTACAGAATTTAGTATTCCAATGAAAGATCCGTTAGAATTATTTCAATATCTTTGACAGTTTCAAAATATACGTCTTCAAACTTCGATGGTCTTTGAAGAAACTCATAACCTATGCAAAAAACAATGATGTGAAGTGTTGCACAGTGTTAAGATTTCTTTCGTTAACTTTTTAAAAATAATCTATTAATTTCTGATCAGATAGATTACAATTTGTTGAGGGATATCAATGTTTATGAAGGAAAGAATTTAAACTTTTATAATAAATCCTTTAGGTGATAACAATGCTACCAGTGTCCTTGAAATTAAGGTTGAAAAAAAAAAACAAAGGTTAATATGAGCCATATATGGTATGACCATCTTTCGATGTCACACATTTGCATATTTAGCTCCTGTTTATTCATCAAACAAGTGTGAAATAAAAGTTACCCTGTAAAATGGTTAATATTTAATGGATTTTAATGGTAGTTGTAGCTATTTTCTGGATATTTAATGCTTTGTACATCAAATATTCAACTGTGTTATTTTCATCATGACACACGACCTTTAATATAAGCATTATGTTAAGACTTTTAATGATGTAGCTGGTGTTCACAGGTAGCATGCACTGTTTCTGACCTTCGGTTGCAACCTCTTATTGGAAGCTTCCTACTCAAATCGATTCAAAAATATTTAGGGTGTGGCGAGGAAGATTCTTCGTTATCTGCGTTTATTGAAATATTGAGGCTAAAAAATGGTTAGCAAAGGCTGTGAAGATCTTACCAAAAGCAGTCATGAAGAAGCTAAATGTGTGAAATTCGTTAAGCTGCATACAGGCAGTCGACATTTTCGAATATGCTTTTAAAATATTAATATTTAAAGCTAACGTGATGGCAGTTCCCGAGATATATATATATATATATTTTTCATGTGTACAGTATTTTTAACATTTGTTGATGCTTTTTTGTTACCATATGTTGTTTCAAACAGGAAGCCCTCTTCAAGCGTCTTCTTCTCAGTACGTGGAGGACGCCAGCATCACATCTGGTTTACACAACATGTAAAAAAACGGATTTTTGTTCTGCATAACATGCATGTTTTCACTGTTTTTGCTTCTTTTCTTTAAATTTAACCATTCACACTATCATTTTTAGTTGCTTTTCAAAATGACATATTTCATCTTTCAATAGTATGGTTAGTTTATTGACAAATAAGGGAATACATTAGGCCCCCTTTTTTCGTTTTTCGATACACAATATCACTTTAATATATATTCTATTTGAATATTTCCCAGATCCTTTTCGAGCGCCTCCCGAACCTTTTACTTGTAAAGATGGTACTTTTTGCTACCATTCTCAAAATTTCAAGAATTTATCTAACTACACTACACACCCAGGTTTTATCCGACGAAAAATAATCCATATGCGCAATCTGTTAGATACTTTAGAAACCGTGCTTCTTGAGCAGAGAAGTTTTGCATTTTAAACTTATACGTTCAAATAAAGATCTTAACAACTTCTAGTTATTCAATGTCCTTTATTTATTCCGTAGTGATCGAATTTTGTTTCTTTAGTTAGCACAAAATGTTAAGCCATTTTCCAAATGTTAATCAGTACCGTCTTCCATAGGGAGAAGGTACGTATAGTTTCAATTTCATAGCATACGTTGGGTCGTCAATCGTACCTCGCTGTCTTTATTTAAGGTGATATCCCCTATTTGCCCAAAAGTCATGTTTAAATGCGACAGTGAAAAGCTCTGGTTGGAAGTACTAACTCCCTCCTAACTTAGTGTTGTGCAAATCAATTATTGAAATCAACGATTAGCTCATGTATACTTCAGAACGTCATAGTATGCAAAACCACCCGCAATAACGGAAATCAACAACATTAATTTATTTTCATATTACATGCTTGGTGGTGACACATGTAAGGCATTAAAAACAAGCAGCATCGACGGTCGATTTATTCGACTTCTTGGTTTAGTTACTTAAACTAATATAGAGTTTAATACAAACGTATTCGAGGGCTGTAACACTCATTTCAACCAAAGACTTCCAGGATAATCAATGATACAAAATGATGTTAATTTGTTACAGTTAAAACAAAGAAAACTTTACTGCGGATAATATATGAGAAAGCAAAACTAATCATTTTTCTGACGTTACTCGAATCAGGCGAATTCACTGTAGCTTTAAAATTTCAAAACACATGTTGCTCCTTGATAGGAGGCCGTTCTTTTTACGGAAATCCAATCCCTAATGAAGATACGTTAAAACGTAACATTTCAAAACGATACACGCTAAAGCCTTTGAATTTCGTTGTACGTGAAAGAATGCTCCTTGTAAACACAAGTGAGCCTCTAGGAGGCCGTTTTCTTTTCTTTTTGTTTTCAACAGAAATCCGAACCCTCATGAAGATACGTTTAAACGTACCATTTCAAAACGATACACGCTAAAGCCCTTGAATTTCGTTGTACGTGAAAGACTGCTCCTTGTAAACACAAGTGAGTCCCTAATTATTGGTGCTCCAAGGGGTTCGATAATAACACAGTGTTATTTACCAGATCAATACAGCAAATTATATACCTGTACCAGTGTTGGCAAATATAGAATTTCCTTTCCAAACTTAATACCTCTTGTTGAAAACTGCTTACCTAAGTAGATATATGTTTCTAATGCAGGGAAAAATGAAAGCATTATGTATGGATGGCTCAATGAAAACCGTAACCCATGTATACTAGCTTATAGTAAATGAATAGTGCTTTGTATAGCCTTGCAGCCTTTTAAAGTGTACCTAAAGTCTGGAAATACAAGAATATAATCCTGTTCATCCAACTCCGATCTTCGTATCTTATTCCATTGATGAGATACAAACTGTTGAAAGATTTTCACTTAATTTGAAATAGTCAATTGTGCAATAAGCTGTGATGTCCTTCTTGTACAACTCACATTACCTGCTTTTGTTTCCTTTTGAAATTCAAGGCGATCAATAGAATTGTTGCTACTATAAAGCAATTTCGAATGTAATTTTTTGATTGGTTGAACTTCTGTGACTCGACAAGAGGATGCTAACGCCAGATAAAGAGTTAATTGAAATCGCAACATTTCCTTATTTTTTAAAACACAGGAGTACTCTAGCTTCAGCACGCTGGTCCTTGTGACTATGAATGTAACATACTGATTTCATAAAGACATTTAGGCGAATTTTATGGGTAGAATTAGAAAAATAAGTGAACATCCCTACTTTGTATATCTGGCAACAAAAAGTTGTTGGGAACCGTTTTCTGATCGCGATATACCGTTGATAGTACCGTTATATGTCTGCACATAACTCAGTTGCTTGAATTGCATGCAGTGTTATGTATGCAATCGTTGGGTAAATAGCCAAGTATTTAGTATTTTTGCAAAGATGGCATCTTTTGTGTCCGAAAATGAAAACTCCTGGTTAATGCAGCATTTAGAAGAGCCAGTATCCTGCACATGTCACGGCAACTGTGAGCGAAATTTGGCATCCAAAAGGAGAAAGGGAGGATGCCCGTGCAAAGACAAAAGGTTAGTTAGTTAGTTAGATGAGGTTTAACGGCCCAGTTTCCAACCAATTGGTTCAAGTCGAGCCGGCCACATCCCTTTTTCCAGTTGTGGCTCACTAGCTTGTTTTCCTTACTCCATTGCTTGCTTGTGCAAAGACAAAAGGGTGCATTGCAACACACGTTGCAAGTGTGGCACGAAAAAAGCCCTTGCCTGAACAAACTACAAGAGGTAAGCATGTACTGTAGGCTAGGGCCTAGGCTACTTCTGTTGGCAAAACAGACTCAGCGTTTATAGCCTAGCCTAGCCTAGGCCTAGGCTTAACTTTGTTAATAGCCTAGTCTACAGTGCAAGCATTAAGGGTACCAGATAGGCTACCAGAACTAGCCGAGAGCTTGCTGATCAATTCCTTGTGACAGCTGCCAAGTGTAAAATTGGGCCATGCATACTGTTAACTTAGCATCTGAATCCCTTTCATATACCCAGGTAGCAAACCTACATGGGTACCATATATATACCCAGCCTATATATATAGGCCTATATATAGATGAACCCATATGGGGCCCCATATGATTTTCCACCCAAGATTCATAAGGAGCCCATATGACCCATATGGGATAGGCCTAGTTCAAGTTAAGTTGCCCACATGGGCTCCAGAACTATCCCATATGGGTCATATGGGTAGGTCCATATGGGCCCCTTATGCATCTTGGTTGCAAAATCATATGGCCCATATGTTCATCCATATTGGGCCCATTAGGGTCCCATATTGGAATGTTACCTGGGTACATATATACTGAGCCTAGGCCTAGGTTAATCTGCAATCATTGATCAGTATGGTCCCCTAATGCTATGTTCAGCAATTCTTTGAACTCAAAAAACAAAATCAGAATTCCCTGCTAGCACAAAATGTTTTTAAAATGTGCAAAGTGGTGTCATTAAACGTTTTATAACACAACTAAACAGGTTTTAGAAAGGTTTTATATTAGCAGGGTTAGATGGTATAAACCCAAATTTTGTATATTTCAGGGGAGGTAGAGACCCTTGGAGATAGGTATCCCAGCCAGCTTGACAAAAAACTTTATGGACTGTAATAAATGGAATGGAGGCACCTTTCCATAAGGATGTGGGACCATATGCATTTGGATTTGGGGTCACAATTTTTTTTTCTGACCCAATCTTTAAAACATTTTAGAAGAGCTTCAGTTTGCCCGAATCATTTCTACAGACTCTGTTCGAATTGTGGGGTTTTTCAAAAATTTTGGGTGCAGTGCCCCTTCCCCCACCTATG
>WURT03082122.1:0-13018 GCA_009936505.3 Holothuria glaberrima | reverse complement strand
GCATAGTGTTCAAATGCTGAACGCATAGTGTTCAAATGCTGAACGCATAGTGTTCAAATGCTGAACTTCAGGTTTAGTTCCTGAAGTATAGAGGCATGACGTGATGAATTGTCTAACACATTAAAGTTATCAGATATTTTTGCTTTCATGAACGTATCACGAACCAAAATATACTGGGACTTAATTTTTTACCCAGAAATATGCTAAAACCTCAGAGCTTCCGGGGTTCTGCCCCGTGAACCCCCACCAGGGGCCCTAAGGCGGGTCTCTGCTAGTATGAACCCCATCCGCAAAAGCTCGCTCTTCGCGCTCGTTTAACGCATCACCAGATCTGTCGGCAAAACATGATTTCTACACCCTTTCCCCCAAAGATTACACCTTCGCTACGCCTCCTGCTCGTTAGGTATTCAATTGATTAGCCTAATGCTTTGTGGTTAGGCAATTAAAGGAATTATTGGACCTAAATTGCTCCCTAAAACCGTAGCTGGTTAGAAAAACGTTTGCGTCCGATTGTCCAGGTTCCGGTATGTTTGATGTCCTCGCGGTGGGTGCGTGCGTGCACAGCAGACCTCGTGAACCAAGTACCGTCAACTTGATGAACAAACATGTTGAACACATAGGTGGCATAACACGATAACGTCGGTGAAGAACGATCACAGAGAGCCATGCAAAGTTCACAATACTTAGGACGTGTATTTATTTTACCACCGAAAATATAAAAAAATAAAAATAGAACTTTTATTGGACCAACTGAAGTATTTATTTTAAATGCCCTACATTTCAAAAGTTGGCCACTTGGAGGTAACATAACCCCTTCTTAAAAGGTCGTAACTAAATGCTCGCCGTTGGTAGTCAGGGTTATCTTGCCGCGAGGTAACGTTTACGTTTGGTCTGTTCACTTATACCTCGACTTTGTGAAAAGACCAAATGCAAACGTTACCTCGGGCAGTTTTACCCTGACTACCCTGTTGGTATGGCTGTTTCTCATGAAACTCTGTTCAGAACTCCGTACAAAAGCGGTGACACCAACGACGAACCATATATTGAGTGGGGGACCCGGACAAAGGGCAAGGTGGACAGGGCAAAATTGTGCAATAACCGTGACATTTAACGATAGTTATTGGAGCATTGAAAAAGATTAACCAAGTAAAATAAAGTCCACAGCATCATAAGACTTGTCACATGAAATGAAAAGATTCGCCGAAAGGCGTAAGGCTGGGTGACTGGGCTAGGGACAGGGTCGGGGATGAGGTGGGAGGCGGAGATAGGGCACTATGAGCAATCAAATAAAGGGCAGAGAAGACATGTACACCTTTCCCTTAACAAAGATACTAAACGCATAAAATATCTTCGATCCCGCGGCGTCATTTCTGTGTCAAGCTGAAGCAATAACGTGCTAGCACCCTGGAATGCCTGGCGAGAGCTAGCCTGTACGTCACTGGGCTGAAGACACGCACAATATTTCTGCGTCTCGCGTCTCCCCTTTTCGTTGGACAATTTGGCCTCAAGCGCTTCATATTATACATGCGCATGTACCGTTCCTACACCCTCTGTGCATGAGCTGTGATGACCAGTAGTGCAAGCTAAGGTCACCGAAGGACGGGAGCGTAGCAAAGGTGTAAATTTTGGGGTGTAGAGGTCACATTTTGCCGACAGGATGCGTAAAACGAGCGTGAAGCGCGAGCTTTAGCGTGGGGTCCAGGGACCCGCCTTAGGGCCCCTGGTGGGGTCCAGGGGCAAAGCCCCGGTGGGTGTCCAGGGGGCGAAGCAAACGGAAGCCCTGAGGTATAAGCATATTTCTTTGTAAAAAATAAGTCCCAGGACAATGCAAAGATTCCTTATAATTTTAATGTGTTAGGCATTTCCTCCCGTCATGCCACTATACTTCAGGAGCTAAACCTGAAATTCAGACTTTGAGCACTATGAGTTCAGCATTTGAACACTAGACTCGTCAGGCGTTCCAATTCGGTAAATGTTCAAATAGGCGTCAAAATGGAGAAAAGCGTCCAGAACCTTAACACTAGCGTTCAAAATATACTTCGAACGTCAGGATGTGTGTTCCAGTTGCGTGCCCAGGATCTCTTTTAAGGGGGCCATGCAGTATGACGTGTAATCGCCGTCCTGGGGGAGGGGTTTAAGGGGAGGGTGTCCCCCTCGCCTTTGAAAAATTTTTGGAAATTGAAAGGTGCCTAGATCACAAATAGTGCAATATATTTTTTTCTCCTTTTACAAACGGGCATCTGAAATTCTTCTTCTTTAAACCACCGAACAACGAACGCACCCTTCCAAACCAAATTAGGCTACAGTTTCAAGGTTTGACGGTATGACGACGGAATTAAAGTTAGAAATTAGAGAAGAGGGATCACAGGAGAGTTATTAGTCTCCAGACATCCCCACCCACCCTCACCCTACCTCCAAAAATGAAAAAGTCAAAATGCATGCATACGGCATACATCATACATCACTCCGTCAGCCTCTTCCTGTTTCTATATAACATTATAACCCCTCCCACCTACCCCATCCCTGCAAATGTTTATGTGACAGGCATATTCAAAATATAATTCTGATATGATGTGATATTCTCTACCTACTTAAATTATATTCCCAGATGATGCGCCAGACTGTGAAGCAGATTCATCGTACTGCCCTCACTTTGGCCTCGAGTATGTTTGCCAGTCTAGATTTGTCTCTGTTCTACCAAACGCAACCTGCAAAACCGGGACGAGGGTCCGTTGTTCTTTCCCCGATCAAACGGTGCCCCTGGAGACAACACCGACAGATGTCCTCAAAGTGTTAGCCTACAACGTGTTCGAGCTGAGGTACCTCTACTTCCAATCGGGTCAGAGAGAACGAACATGTCGGGTCGTTCCTGAGGTCCTAAAGATGCATCCTGACCTGGACGTTATCGTTTTCAATGAAGTCTTCATGGGTGGGTGTTTCCCACCAGACGCCGACATAGATAATAAACTGATCATTCGTCAAATACTGGAGCAGTACGGATTCCCTCACTACACCAAAACCGTCGGTAGTTGGGAACCGACCAAGCGGCAACCCGAAAACGGTGGAATTTTCATAGCGAGTAAGTGGCCAATCGTGAAGAATGATAGCATGGTCTTCGAGACTCTATCCACGCAAGGGGACAGCCTGATGAGAAAAGGAGTCTCTTACGCACGGGTGATGAAATCTGTAGAGGATAAGTCAAAAGTCTACAACATTTTTGGAACTCATCTTCAAGCCTACGAGAGGACAAACACTAGCCTCATTCGAGTTTTGCAGGCCAGCGAAATGTACGACTTCATGGAGCAGCAGAACATCTCGCCAGATGAGCCCGTCATTTACGCCGGCGACTTGAATGCGGATAGAGCGAACAAACCTGAACATGCTGACGAAGTGATCGAGGCGTTGCATGCTACTTTACCGACGATCACAGGCGAGCTCGAGTTTACTTACGACAGGGTAGAAAATGACGTATTCGACGGGAGCGGGACTGATCGCAAGTGGCTTGACTACGTTTTGCATAGCTACGAGCACCAACAACCGAACACGGCTACCCTAGAACCCGTTCGCCCGAAAAGTGCCCAACCCATGGAGCTGTGTATGTCTGCTGTGGCTGTTAGACCAACTTACGCTGACAGTGACCGTTGTCGCGAATTCTGGAATGTCACAGATCTGTCGGATCATTACGCAGTTCTTGGTTCATTCTCATTCCCGTACGCAGAAAAAACATCAACAGAAAGACAACCATCCACCCCGAAGGGAAGATCATCTTACATCCGATTCTGTCCTCTTATGATATTTTTCGTTCTTTTGGCATTTAAAGCTTTAATCTAGGCAAAATCGTCCCATCGTTAATCGGAAAATCATTTGTAATAAAATTAAGCTCTGATTATGCAGCATTCTGTTGTACGTTTCATTTTCAATTAAATGTATTTCGTCCACAAGACAGAAACAAACTTGACGTGAACAATGCGAAAGAAGAATCAAAATCACCCCAAAACCAAATGTGTTTCTAAACCACTGATGTAAGACACAATCCAACACAGAGGTCAACGTTATTGTACGGGTCTAAGTTAACCATCTGTCTCATACAAAATACAATTTTTTGCCAAAGGGGGCAGAATGGAAAAATATCCCCACACTTTGAGAATCAAGGAGTATGACAGGACCGTAACCAGACTTGAAGAGCAGGGGGGCCAAACCAAGCTCAGGGGCGATAAGTTCATGGGCGTAGGAGCCCAATTTGAAGGGGGGCTGTAAATAATTGCCCGAAAATGTAACCAAAAATTTTCGCGCGCTCCGCGCGCGTTCAGCAAGGTTAGTGAACATACCATATTGACATGCGTCATTCATTAAAACGCAAAGATCACATACTAACTACATTCAATCACTTTCAGTGTTATTACCCTTCCACATTGGTTATAAATTTTGGAGCAGTCCTTACAACAATGATGATAAAAATCAGTGGTGTAGGCAGGATTTTTCTAATGTGGGCATGCAGTATGCTGTGCGCGTGGGGGAGAGCACTTTGAAAATTTTTGAAAAATTAGGTGTCCTTAAATGCAATCTGGTGCCACATTTGCTACCTTTGAAGTAAAAATTTGTGTTAAAATATTTATGTATTTTGGGTATTAAAAAAGATTGGCATCAGTGAGGGGGGCATGGCTCAATGGGCTTAAATATGCCACTGATAATAATAATAATATAAATTAAACATTGGAAAACACAGTGGTGAATTATCGAATATAGGTACTGGTGCAATTAAAATCAAAACTTTATTTTTATTACTAAGGAAGTTTTTTTAAACTATTGATTTCCTTTAGCTACATCATTGCAATTTATTTTTCTTTCAATAGGTGCCCGAAAAATTCTCAGCATATTGCCCGAATTTTCACAGAAATTTTTGGTTGGGGGCTGCAGCCCGCCTATTATGCCTATATGGATAAGTTTTGGTTAAATGTAGAAGCATAAATTTTCACAGAATATCTAACCAAGTCATTGAAACATACAAACAGCTAGGATATAGACTTAGAGAACTATTACTGACATTATCTGAGTTTGGGGGAGTTATCCAGTAGTTCAAATTTCTGATTTTCTGCAGGTTCCATAAATTCTTTGAGCGCTCATACCATGAACTTAATTTTCACATGCCGGCTTTACTTGTGACCCACAAACCACATTATTGAGCCTATGAAACAATCTTAAGGAAACTTTTGTCACTATATGTGTTGAGGAAAATATCAAAAATTGAAAGTATGCTATTGCATAAGGGCCTGGCTATGCCCACCGAGCAGGGGGCAAGCCAACGAGCGGGGGGAGGGGGCCTGGCCCCCAAATGCCCCCCTTGGCTACGGGCCTGGAGTATGAACTTTTCGCTATTTGTTTTTGTAAATACTGTGTAGGTGCATTTGCTATTACCCAACGACTAAGTCAGTCATCACCCTTATTCTTGTCATTCAAGTCAATTTGTAGTGATTTGAATATAAACATATTCAAATTCTCAATCCACCATGATCAACATTCGCTTGTATCCAGTGTTGCAGAACAAAAGTATTAATTCCTAGTATACATGTAAAATACCATATGTATAGTCAGCCAATAAGATTTCTTTCGTTATTGGAGTTTGTTTTGTGTTTTGTCTTTGTTTACAGAGGGTGAAGCTTGGGAGTATCTCTCGATTGACCTTTGCAAACGGTTGAAAGAATTGAAAGTGTGTCGTATGGGGTTCTGCTTAACACTGTTCTCACAGTGCAGAGACCAAGCAACACCGTGTATAAAGTCGAAGACTCTGAACCTACAGGATGTCCGTCCCTATAGGGTTTTGGTGTTTTCATCTCATGGTATTTTCAACGAGCCTACATTATTCGTTACACAATAGGTGTACGTAAATTATTTATTGTGGAAGAATTGTAGTGCACTCATAACAGAATGGGTAAAGTTTTCTCCTTAGGGAAACCTTACATACCGCCCAACTTGTAGTTATTTATTTATTTTTTTATTTATTTAATTTTTTTAACATCGTGCCACATAATAGACCGAAACTCACACGGCATTCTACAATATCGAGGTGGGGTGGAATCGGGGTGGGGTGGGGCGGGGCGGGTGGATGCTGAGAACTGGGATGCTGCTTATGCTGCACCCCCTTCCAATGCCATTGGCTTAATGGTTCTTTCGTCTTTAAACGTCCAAAATTACTCTGGAAAATTCTGGAGTGGAATGGTCTAGCAACCCAATCATAGATATCTTCCGACGGCACAATCAACTTCCTCCGTCTTTGTAATAACTTATAACATGGGCGTCAACAGGTAATGGAGTTGAAAGTTTCATTGACATATTAAAACTTTAGGGGCCTGATGTGACCCACGGGCCACCATTTAAGTACCCGGGGATGCTTTTGCACAGCTGTAGACTGCATAAAATGTTGAGAGGTAGGAGACGTACTATTGACGTAGGAACGAGTCTCTAGCAGGGTGGACGAAGCAAAGACGTACAGGAAACGGTCCAGACGTCGCACGCTCGGCATCCTGCGCGCAGGCTACATAAAACCTAGTGGGAACCCCGCCAACGCAGTGGGAAATCCATAAATGCAACAGCAACAAAAAGTGCTTGGTACCAGCGTAGCGTGGACGGGGATTTTTTCGGATACCAAGAAGTTGTTGCGACGTTTTGTTGATTTTTCCGAAAATCCGAGAGCGTAGCGTGATCTTCGTCCAGTGTGACAGGGGTATAAGTCTACCACACGCGTGAGTTAAGTCTACTGCGCGCTTGCCGCGTGCTACATTGCTTGCCTCCAAAATAAGGTCTATTGTTTTCGTTAAAGTTATGTCCCCTCCTTTTGAGAAGCTTCTGACCATGGAGTTACTACCTCCTAGGTAGTAACTCCCCATGTCCTGACGCTCTAGACTAATAAAGTTTTCGATAGCATCTTCCTACAAATAATATAAATGACCAGTCTCTTTCACATAAGACTCCTGTTTCCTGACTAAAAGGGCAAATGCAGTCACAACAATTTGAATAAGTGTTATCCCGGTATCCTAATTCATGAATGGCTCCGTCAATCAAACATGTGACAGTATTTTACTGAAACGTCCAACTAAGGCAGAATAAAATACTTAGCCTACCTTCATTATGACATATTTTTGCTTGGACACATGATGAAAGATATTTTTAAGGGAAATAAGAGGAAATTTGTAAGATATAGGTGGGCCCGTAGCCAGCTTTACATTTCTAGGGGGGCAAATCTTGTGATTGAGGGGGCATAAAATTTTCTCCTAATTTCCGGTGGCGGGCTTGAACATTTCATGGAAGGGAGTCTTATCCAGTGGCGTACCCAGGATTTCTCTGAAGGGGGCCATGCAGTATGTTGTGTGATCACCCCCGGGGGTCTAAGGGGAGGGGTGGCCTCCTCCCCCTTTGAAAATTTTTGGAAAATTAGGTGTTATTACATGCAATCTGGTGCCTTTATTATATTTTTTATATTATTATGCCTTTATTTTTCATGTCTACAAATATAAAAAAAACATAAAGGAAGACCCTATGTCTATAAAATATGAGTGACAAGAGAATGAAACTGTATGTTTCGAAAATATAGTGCACTAAACACGGTCTGTGTGGATCATCAAAGGAATACAAATCGATGGGGGTTTATGATGTGATGGCGAAGTCGAAACTTGCAATCGTCGAAGAAGTGATGACTCAATAGGATGGAGGCGTCCTCCTCGAGAAAAAAAAATAATGAAATGCGGTAGAACGCAAGTTACGCAACTTCTTGGCATCTGACGAACAAGATAAGGTCGCAAACGGCAAACATTTTTGTATGAAATTTAATATTACATGTAAGGCATTGCGACCTTTGCAATTCCGGAAAAGGTCAGCTAGTAATAATTATTCATCTGTCAAGTGGTCAAGACAAGGGGTCAGGGATGCTTCCAAGGGGAGAAGTTAACATTTACATTGTTCGATGCATTTTGTTGGCATCCGGCAATTGAAATAATTTACGAATATTTCAGTGCACCTTAAGGAGGGGTAATACTTGTTGACCTCATTTTATCTCCATATTATGAACAATTATTCGAGAGCACGGTGGAAAATGTTTAGCATCTTCTGTGCTCCAGCGTATATAAAGAATATAAGTTCAAAGAGGCCTCTGCTGCCCTCAGCATTTCCCGCTTTTCATGAATAGCAAAACCACCCTCCCCCTCCCATCATCCAAAAATTTCCATATTTGTGTGCGAACGTACAGTCTATCGTAACCATGCAGGCAAGCCTAGCGCGATGAGAGGGAATCGTGGCATGCTAAACGCTGCTTTTCAGAAAGTTTCTGAAATCTTTTTTATACTAAAATTTAACTATGAAATTTCATGAATCTTTAGGGAAATAGCAGGCATACTTCAACTTTTTTACCATTTTAATATACAGTCAGTTTAATGGGCGCCTTTACACAGGTTCACAGAAAACCTATCACCACTTGGAAGAAAGTTTGACACATTATGCTCTTATCAGTGTTATCTGGTTATGAGGGGAAACCAATATAACTCAAAAATATTGAGCGGTGCTGAGTTTGGGGAATATCTTTCTTACTTTCAAAATGACTCCATTTCCATAAAACTTAGTTTGGAAATATTGCGTTTAAAATGCACCAACATGGCATACAGAGGAATTACCTTTTAATCTTTATTTAACTGTTCAGTATCCGTCACCAAGAAACTCCAGCTTTAGCTTTATCTCCTCAAAATATTATGCATTACTAGAGTTATGGATGTTGCATCATTTAAATTTTTGAAAGTTTCGGCTAAGTGAACAAATTATTTTTGTGCAACAAGTAACTGAATTTCTTCCCGTGAGAGTCTTATCTGTTGAAAAAGAAAGCTACCGTACTGCCTCCTCTTAAACTGTCTATTATTTTGTATCTATGAATATTGGTTTAAAAATATGAAAATTACACGTAAAACAAACGCAATATTTCCCTTTTCATGTTGTTAGCTACTAATAGTGAGTGCGTAAAGCTTGTGTAATCCATTGATTGCTCTTGTTCTGAGAATATTGTGCTCGGATGTTTCTCAGTATGGGCAGAACATACGGCGTATATCTTTCAAAACAAAATGTCATCCTGTGACTTCTTTGGATTTAAATTTTTCAAGATCAACCACCTAGTCTCCATATTTAGACTGCACTGTAAAAACAGTCATGGGTCAGTTTGACCCAAAAAAGGAGTCAGAAAGGAACGGACTCAAATTGGGTCAAATAATGACCCAAGTAAGGCTACATTCGACCCGAATCGGGTTAAATTTTGACCCAAATATTAGTTCAGTTCCCTCGGGACCCAACCACAAAAGTGTTTTTTAAAGTGCGTATCTAGGAACTGCAGTCTAGTTAAAACGCATACTAAATTCTTTTTGAAAATTATAACTTGTGACGACTTAAATTGAGCGAAAATGACTTGTGACTTGACTTAAAGGTAGATGACTAGGGGCTTGTCTTGACTTGACATGAGAAAAATGACTTGGTTCAACTCTGCGCATCAGATATCCGTAATAACTATACAGTCAAACGGATGGAGCGTCAGGCGAATGAACAAATACACACTTGTACGGCAGACGTGTAGACGAAAGTACAGATGGAAGAACCAGAACTGACGGGCCGAAGAGGACAGACTCTGACTTGTTCAATAGTAGTAAAAGTGTTTATCTGCGAGTCAATGTTATGATACTTACCGTTCGTGTTCTTTATGCTTATTACAATTATATGTAGGACTCCTATGATCTTTCACTGCAATTATTGTTAAATTTGACCTTTACGTCTTAAAAGTGATATGGTTTTACGACAGGGACCGCAGAGCCAATTTTAAAGTGGGGGGGGGGGGGGAAATCATCGATACGGCCCAATATGTTCAAGAGAATAAAAACAGTTTAAGGCGGCCCAAAATGCGCACGGCAGAAAAGTAAGGGGCTAAAGACCCCGTAGCCCCCCCCCCCGTCCACCTCGTCTCCGCGGTCCCTGTACGATTTTTTCTTGTAGACAGTTGACTGGACAAATATACGCTCAAATTAAAAGACGGAGTAAGGGAAAACAAGCCAGTGAGCCACAACTGGAAAAGAGGCCGTGGCCGGCTCAACTTGAACCAATTGGTTGGAAACTGGGCCGTTAAACCCCATCTAACTAACTAAAAGACGGACCTGGATAGACAGACAGACAGACAGACAGACAGACAGGCAGACAGACAATTGAACAATCAAGCAGAAAAATTGTCGGCTTATTTTTTTTTATCAATGATATACATGACCATTTCATCATTCCTGAATCCATGGCCGTATGGGCCAGGGGGTGCGTCCCTCAATGTCAGAAACCTTAACTAAATCGGGCAAATATTTTGTCTCAGTCCGACGGAAAATGGAAAAGTTACATCCTATACTCCAGACTCTGGAGTCGAGCAAAGATCACCGTCCTCCCTGAGGAAAACAGTCCCGTACAATCAATTTTCCCAATTATGACGGAAATCATTGCTGCATTATCTGTACTGCACAGCTATATGACATTGTAATGGACAATGGAGGAAACGAATACATGTCATATGTATTTTATCAAAAGGCGTTGTTTGTATAGCTGTGCAAACGTTAATCATCCAGTTTACTTGACAAGAAGCGCAGACGGACGGGGTTGAAGGCGGTATCTGTTCTGTACATACTCTTGTAAGGCCTTATGTCAGAAATGATCAGCCGAGACTTCGTCTTAATATAATTCCTATATGTCCAATGGTAGGTAGCAAGCAAATGATCTTGTTATTAGATGACTAACGAATGATCTCGATATTTGTGGGGCTCAGTGGCTAGTGATCCATCCTTTGTATACGTCCCCTAGAATGAGGTCAGAACGCTAGAGAGTGGTAAGAAAACATTGTCCAGTTCATAGGCGTAGGAAAAGGGTGCAGCGGGGAGACCTCCCAAGCACTCTGATTAGTGGGAGGGGCGGAAACCTCCCCCCACACTGTGGATGGCATGCCAAAATATGCCTTTTAATATGTCAATGGCTCTTTTAGTTATGCCTACTGTGATTGTCAGGCACCAACGCCCTGCCTGCCGTATTGGGGAACGAGATCGGCCTCATTGTGCCCTGAGCTTCAGTCGTGTAGTCTTTACTGTGAGGGATGTAGAAGGAGAGGAATTGAATGGGATGAAATTACTTCAAAGTTCGTCAAATATTGCATCATTTTGCATCTATGGCACTTTAATGGTCAAAAAATTTCCAAAGGGGACGAGGTTGTCCCTTAGACCCCCCCCCCGACACTGATCAACCCTCCCCCAGGATACTGATCACTAGCATTTTCTTAAGCCTCACACTTTCAAAAAGCTTTCTACGTCTATGTCCACCCGAAATACACCCCGTTGCAAAGGTATCTCACAAAAGGTCCAAAACTTATCTTTTATATCAGGGAACTGCCATTTGCCTGTTTATATAGTGTTATATTTACGCCTTCACTTATGTACTGAATGTGATTCAGTTGAACCAGCTATGTTATGTGAAGTAACGCCGCTCGAAGACATAAAAAAGACTTCTGGCCATTTCCCTCTGTCATCACTGGCAATTGTATTTGTGGGATCAACTCTCATGGTCTTCTCTTTTTGGGCCTAACCAAAACTAGTTACCAAAATTTGCACGATTTGGACTCCTACCAGAGAATGATCATAATTAGATATCTTGAAATTCATGTTCTAAATAAAATCGAATCATGATAAATTTGATACTTACATAATTTGCCTACCAACCTTATACCCCACGAGCCCTTTCACCAAAAGAAACGTTCAATGAAAATATTTTCAACTTCTTCGTAAACATTATTTGTTGCTGTCATTATGCCATTTGCTGTAATGCATTTTTCTTCAATTACAAAAAAGTCGTCACATTAACCGGTAGTTTCTAAATAAATAATCATGAGCTTATGAGAAGGGGCAGGGGGACACCCCTCTCCATTTGGTAAAACCCAAAATTTGAGACGGATGTGTAGAAACAACAAGTTTTGTCGAGGCCTGCTTATAATGCTTCGAAATTATTAGCATTTGCCCTAGTGCTATGAGAACCGTATACTGAATTATAATAATAATTTGTTCTTATATAGCACTTTACACTAACGATAACTCTCAAAGCGCTTTACAAATATTACCCCTGATCAACGGTAAATCATCTCAGAGATAATCCCTCCAGTGCGGCAGCAGCTCTAACGGCGCACCCGGTGACAATTTACCTCACAGGTACCCATTTAACCCCTGGGTGGACAGGTGGAGAGAAGCAATTAATTGAGATAAAGCATCTTGCCCAAGGACACAACATAGTGACCGAGGCGGGAGTCGAACCGGCAAGGCTTGCATCACTAGTCCAACAGCTTAACCAATAGCTTAACCAGAATTACACATCGATCATTTTCAAGTACGTATACTTCTTATTCATCAGCAATAACTTTTGCCTGGAGCTGACAGGCCTATGGACAGTATATACGCCAGAGTTGTGATCAAGTCGCGACTCGAGTCAGAACCTTCCGACACTACCTGACTTGAAAAATTCTGCGGAATTTTCCTTTATTGAATAACACAGAGACTCTGAGTCTATGACTGACTCCCGAATCCCTAAAATAGCTGTAGTTGACTTCCCAAGAAAAGAGTGACTTGGTTACCACAATGGTATACGCTAACATGCACGTGATGTACGGGCTACAAAAGCTGGTTTGCTAAATTTGCAACATGGCGATAACGGACTTCCACAACTTCTGTAGGCTTATCATTTATGTTCGGATTATGCAAGTCTGGTATCACACAGGCAAGGTTTAGACAACAGCTAAGCCCTACTAACAAGCCGAATAAAAAATGGTCGAAGCCTGCAGCAATGTGAAAAGGAAGCATGAAAGAAGCGATAGGAACAAGCTCATGTCTACCGGTAGTGCAGATTCTCAAAGATACAATAAACAAAGACTACGCTGTAGGCTACAGAAGACGGATTACATAAGCTGCCCTAAGTACATAGATTATATATA
>WURT03082089.1:0-13018 GCA_009936505.3 Holothuria glaberrima | reverse complement strand
CCTTAGGCCATTTTCCTCAAACATAGGCACTTGCCTTATACTGAGAGAGGATGTTAGAAATGAATGGAAAACTTAGCACTTAGCCTCAAGCAGGATTCGAACCCCAGGATTCGAATGTTCTGATTCATAGGCCTCAATGGCTCAGTGGTCAGAGCATTCGCCTTGTGTGCGAGAAGTCGTGGGTTCGAATCCTGCTTGAGGCTAAGTTTTCCATTCATTTCTAACAACCTCTCTCAGTATAAGGCAAGTACCTATGTTTGAAGAAAATGGCCTAAGGTCTTTGAGCGACTATTTAATAAAGCGTTGACTGACTCATATATATATATATATATATATATTGCTCAAACTCTCTCTCCATTTTTCCTACAATATGGGCTTTGATACTTTATGATATTTCATAATAAAAAAAAATATTGTATTGTGAACATATATACATACATACATATACACATATATTTGGAAATTTAGAAATAAATGTATTGTCACAACACAAGTTTTAAAATAACTGTATATGAACTAGGATATAAGGCTGTATTAAAGTATTTGGTTTGTATTTAAAGTTGCTGCTTCATGTATTCATATGTCACAAAACAAATATTTCCAGACCCTGCTAAGAATTTATCTTTGGATGGATTAAGCTATTTCATGCTGTTTAGCACATGTTGACACAACTTAACATCCTTAGTTTTGAAGTGTTTATTGTAATGGCATGATTGCTTATTTTTACGGCCTATATCTTGTGAATTTCCTATGTCTCAATATTAAATTTTGTTTTGTTTTTGGTTTCATGTTTCCTTACGTTTTTCTTTTACTCAGCACTTTGAACTTGATGTTAAAGTACATTTGAGCACTTCATGAAAGCTTATTAGTAATGATGGTGTGGACAGCTGCACCTTCAGAAGAATAGCAGGTCATCCAATGCAGTTGTGGAGGAATTGTTAGGGATAGGTTACATGCTCAGTTTGAGGTGATGTAACAGTCTTACATGGGGTGACTGCATTTCCCCCTTAGAACCTGCCTACATTTTAAGTAAAGTGTAGTCTTTACATATATAATTATCCTGCACAGGCTAAAATGGCATATTATTTGGAAACTAGTATTTTGAAAGAAAACATAATTGCATACCTTCAATAAAACCACACAAGTTTACTTTTATTGATTCTTAAGAAGGAATTGTACAAGGAAGTAGATGATGTCAGTTTTATTGTAATATGATAGATGTATCAAACAATAGTTAATATGATATATGAACATAATTTCCATAAATAGGTACCACAGTTATGTATTTTACAAAATATGTTATTCTTTTTTCCACAGGAAATTAGCAGATACGTCAGAGGACATATTAGAATCTTGTTCAGCCATTTGTAAAGAAATCTATTCTATGGTTAGAGAGTGTGAAGGGTTTTTCCTTGAAGTTCCTTCTAATTTATTTTCGGTAAGATGAGCTTCAGATTGTCACAAAACTGTTTTATTTTTCTGTATTTATCGAGGCAATTTTTATTTGGGTATATTTCTTCGTGGTATTCTCGCAGATATTGCTCAAATACAGAACTGAAGCATGCTCCTTGGAATACTGCTTGTGTATGTACAAAAGCCCTCAAGTCTTGATAAAGCAAACTTCACTTTCCTGTTGTATTTAATATTTAAAAGATTTCTGTAAACTCTGACTTAATTTTTTCAAATTTTCCTTTCTTGTCATAAAACTCTGTTACAGTGGCCCACCCACTTTGAGTCCCCCTTCTAATGAAAGTCCACACAATAAAAAAAGAGAAGAAGCTTTCCTCAAAGTCTTTGCAGTATAATTATAAAATCAACTCCTGTACTTTCAGGTTAACAGAAATAAGAGAAGCAACAAACTCGGAAAGGATCAAAATATAGAGACAAACTTAACTTACTTAAAACCTCTTTGACGTCAACTCTAACCGAAATTCAGGCACAGAAACTATCTCCACAAAGAACACAAGCAAGACCCTCACAACTTGGCAGCCAGGACAGCTCTGACTAGAAATAAGAAATTCAGAACCCATCCCCTATCATGATCAAAAGACAAAATTGCTGCCTAGCTAGCCAGGTGTAAAAACAATACCCCCTTCATAATTGAAACTTCAGGGAGAACAGTGCAATGGCATGAAAGGTTGGAATGAGATGGAATGGCTTTGTATTAAAGTAGATGAGATGAGGATGTACAGGTTAGTGTTGGCACCCTGGAAGGTGAGGTGACAATGGGTAAAGAATATATGGCATGGTGAGGGGAAATGGGTAACAGCTGTATAACTAGACTAGATTGCATATTCCTGCAGTTTTTCTTCAAGTTAACAATTTGCATAGAAGTATTCCTTAAATTGTAAAGACTTGTCACAATTTTCCTCACTAACTGAAGAGTTTCTTGCAAAACTGTCAAGTTTGCCACTTTGGACCAGGCATGAAATTGGGGGGGGGGGACTCCCCTAAAAAGATTTGAGAAAAAGCTTTCCATTGCCTCAGTACATCTTCGACAAGAATTTATTTTAAAAAATTTTCTGAGCATTTTAAAAAAATGAAGTAGTAAAAGATCATAAAGTACTGGAAGTGACAGATGTGAAAAGTGACACTTTCTCTGATTGCAACATCGAAACCAGGGCAATGCCCTGTATTTAACATGTGTCTCTTTAATAATATGAATTGCAATTAGTGAAGTTGAAGATATTAAGCACAGTGTAAACTTGAAGTGGTAGCTATACACATATAAGTATGGGTTAGTGAAAGCTCTTAGCTCTTAGCAAATACAAAAGTATTATTAAGAGTAATAAAGGGAACAAAAACCTCAAATTGAAAAAATAAAACCTGCGAAAGCAAGGAATGGAGGGGAGGGAATTTCCCTTCCAAAGTACTTTGAGGGAGATTGTGGTTCAAAGGAGGGGATTTTGATAAGATGTAACGTAAAAGGGCAACTTTTCCAAACATGTGGGTAATATCCCGCATACGATTTTAATACTTGCAGGATTGATCAGAAGAGTGGGACTCCTGCAGTCCCGTGCACTGCCTAGTGCTAACACCGGAACACTGTATGTAGTACTTCCATGATCTTGGGTGATCCTTCTAAGGCTTTTGCCTTCAAAAAATTCATAAGAACTAAGAAATGATATAACACAGGTTCATTTAATATGAAACAGTAACATGATGAAGTTATGTTCCTTAAATTTTGTGTATCTTGCAATGATTTTGAGGACAGGGTTGTGTAATGATCATACTTTCTGTTTGCAAAAACTGAATTAGAATTCTTAGGAATTATAAACAACAGTGAGATCAAAACATTACAACTCACTACTGAACAACATTCTGGTGTAACCAGGTAGAAAATTTCTAGATCTAATTTTGTATGGTTTATAAACAACTGAAGATATGTTTCACTGTTTTGCTTTTTCTTTTAGCAACAACAAAGTCTGATGCATGAGACTTCACAGTTCAAGAGACTAATAAAGGAGTAAGTTAAAAATGTTACAATTCAAAACATTTGGGATCTGTGCCAAGAATAGGCTCAGAGTAGCTGCTATGATGCAAGTCACCTGCATAGGCACATGAGAATGGGGTGCTCTTTTTCAAGCAATTAATTTTGATACTTGTGACAACAACATAACTAAAATTAAGAGCAAAAGAGCTCCTCCCCCTCCACCTTGAAATTATAGTCCACATGATTGACCAAGACTATAACTAAAACAGGCACAGGACAGTGACTCTATTGGGGTACCATATATCTTGGTGCATTGAAGGAGTTAATTTGTTCCTAACTTTCCATTGTACCTTAGCTTATTAACATCATTGCACGCTAAATCTGTAAACCAAACTATATATTGGACCGCAGGGATCTGTGGGTAATGAAATGTCAATGTTATCATTCCTTGACAGATAAGAACTAGGTCTCTTTTCACATGACTGTGAGTTATTGATACCACCTAATGAAACCTTTGATGTACTAGGGAATAAAAATTTGCATGCTGAATTGATTCTATTACAGACTCGGTTTTTTAAACCCCACCTTTCTTTTGTTCTGCTGGGGTATATCATGTTGTCAGGGTTCCAGCTAGAGCATATTTAGTGCCGGGTGGCAGTTGGTTTCCGAAACGCCGTCCTGGGGGAGGGGTCTAAAGGAAGGAATGTCCCCCTCTCTTTTGAGAAAATTTTGTATCTTTGAGGAGGCTTGGATTCAAAATGGTGCTACTTTTTGCAATTTTTTTACCTTGTTATATGTGTAATTTCATTCAGTTTTTTAGTTGATTTTAATGATTTTTATGTTTCTGGTCATTTTTCCATTTTTTAGGTAATGTTTTTTGAATGTAATGTAATTCTCAGCAACATTTCCATTAAGTTTGTGGAAAATCTGTGCAGGGCAGGACAGTACATTTGACTGTGAGTGCTGGGCTGCCCCACCTGGTGCCGCCCACTGTAGCTAGAACCCTACATGTTATAAACCCCGTTTCCTGAGACAAATTTTCACTGCTGGACAGGGTTACTGTTCTGCTAAGGTTGCAAACAATAACACCTCAGTCTCTACTCACCAATAATTACCTACCCTAATCAATGGTTTCATTAAAGTGCAAGTTGCACAGAACACCTCTGTTGTATGCCTGTGTGCAATTTTTAAAATGCAGAGAGCAAGATGCATTTTCTGAAAGTAGTTGGTGTCAATTCAATTGTTCCTAAACTTTTTTAGCTGTGTTGCATGACACTGTTATGGTCATAATTTTCCAGCCATAGATATTTGCTGTTATGAAGATGGGGAGAAAAAAAGCAGGCAATTTTAATGAGAAAATTTTGTCATGTGAGATTTTAGCAGGAGTGCACCATATGACTACTATTTTTCACTGCTATCACCTTGTAGGTTAGAATCAGATGTTCATGGTGAGCTGCACCCAGAGAGTCACCTGACAAATCAGCTGCTAGAGCTAGGGGAACAGTGTGCAGTCTTTGTGGAAACAGTGCAAACTAAATTAATACAGGTAATTATCACTTTATCCTATCTTCAGGGAGCTTGCCCCAAAGGTCAAATGGTCAAATTCAGTGGATGTGCTAGTTGTTCTGGAGGACACCACGCTGACATTTCTTAAATGACATAGCGTCCGCATGTGTTTGCTTGTCCTCCAAAATGTGGTTGCATTAGTTGACTTATGCATGCCTGAAACCTCACTGTTGAGTGTAAATTCCATTTGATAAATGACTATTCTAAAATCTGAATTAATAAACCAACTGTGGGATGATGTATTTAATCTGATAGTAATCTTTGCATTTCCACAATTTCAAAAACTGTTGTCCATCATTTTGTTCCTCATCTCCTGTAAATGGTAATGAAAAGAATTCAAAGACCAGGGACCACTTTTGCCAAAAGGGTACCCTCAATCATAGATATTTTGGATGAACCAAAGGCTGCTTGGGATAACCAATTTTGAGTAGGCATATGTTGCACATTGCTTTGTTGACTACTAATAATGAAAAAATTGTGACTAAGTAACTCCAGGGCCACTATAACCCAGAAAGTGTCTGCTAGTTAAAGACTGAAAATGAAATTCACATGAGCCTGGGGCAGATAATTTGGGCCTGAAAAGGAGTCTCATGGCCCCTGGTTCTGCTTGTTTTAGCCTTGCAATTGCTTCTGTGTTCTAACTTGTGTGAGTCATAGGATGGCAGTTGCAACATTGCAGAAGAATAATAAGGAATGTCATAAGGCTAGTCAGCATTTTCATGTTTGCTCAATTCAGATTGAAGCAGTTATGGTTATGTATCTATAAAAAGATTATTCAAGTTAAGAATGTATCGGTTTGCATTATATCTTAAGTAGTTCTCATTCCACGTGGAAGACAAGACAAAATTGTATACTGTTGTATGCATAAAGTGGTAGCTGCTAGAGTGATCAACAGAACACTGTGATGTTCTTGTCTCACAGCATTCATTGACAGTAACAGCCTGCTCTAAAAATGAGAGACTGGTTCTTTAAAAGAAGTAAGAACTAGACAGATGGGGACAGCAGTGTTGATTAGGGGCAACACAGTTCTGGAGATATCATTTGTAGAAATATAATGAACCCTGCAAGAAGGGTTCATAAGGCATCAGTTGGCAGGCATCTTTAAAGGGAGAAGGCAGTCCCCTCAAGTTTATTTTCAAAAATTTGCTGAATCTGACAGATCTTCTCATATTTCTCTCACAAGTATTTTCATAATATTTCTGTGTAAAATCATTGAGTATTGAGGTAAACCAATGAGTTATTCTGCATAAATTTAGGAAATAAGTAACAAAAATATTGTCACATGATAGGAGCCATTTGTGAACTAGTGTACCGGGGTACACTACTTCAAATTGGGGGGGACTGCATTTTCCCTTTAAATACCCATTTTCTCCATATCTTTTATGGTTCAATATTTCTATACATTAAAAGTTTACTCATTGTTCCTTCAATCCCTACCATAATCAAAGAGCCTCCTGCTAAGCATGCTGCATGCCTTGCAGCGGCAGTCTTCAATAAGATAAATACCAATCTGTTAGCCAGACTAGACTCATGTCATTTGAGCGTCTGCATGTGCTGCTGCCCTTTTGTATAGTCACTCCACTAGCTGTCATCTCCATCTCACTGATCTGCACATGTCATTGACCAATCACAGTGGCTTATATTTGGAGGAAGAGTTTGAATTTGCCATGTTTGTGTGTGTATGTTAGAGTGTTCTGACTGATGACACATTAAGGGTATTACTGCAAGTTTCTGCCTGAGCCATAAAATTGTCAGTTCCTTTAAAGGTGACTGTTCCATGTTCCGACATCCCTGTATAGGTTTCAACACCTCTGTGTTCTGACAAGTCTATGTGAAGGTCAGTGTTAGGATAAGGGTTACTGTGCGTAAGGGTTAGACTAGAGTGAGAGGATTAAGGTTACATGTGTCAAAATGTAGAGATGTTGGAACATACCTATAAAACTCCTTGAATAGTTACCTACTTTTATAGTTGGAATCGCGGTAAGTATTGCTTGATTGGTTGAAAACATAAAAGTTTATTTCTTTTCATCTCTTTTAGGCCTTGGTTTACAGTGTTCAAGACTCTGCCAGTGAATTGAACATAATGGTTTCTGTGAAAACTGTTCATTCACTGATAACAGATTATCCCTCAATCAAGCCAATATTATTACAGGTGAGAATTAAAGGAAAAAGATGAAATGTATACATATACTGACATGTGCCACTACTTTTGTTGCAATACCAGAATAATGTAGAAGCTAGTCTTGATGGCTCTATAATCTCACTCCAGGCAGTAATAGGTTCTCCTCACTATGTTAAGTTCTAGCCCCTCCTGCAATTTAAACAAAAACACCTGTCTGTAGTACACCTGCAAGACAGAGCCACAGTAGCTTGCACTGAGTTTCAACTTTTCAAGGCCTTATAGACATACAGTAATAACACTAACTGTTAGGGAGTGATCTGTACAAGTCATCAGTGAAAAACCAATCAGAGTGATGCTATTGTTTGAATTTATGTCAATCAGAGCACAGTCACCAATGGCATTTAGAACTATAGGGCTATTTCCATATTTCTTCCCACCCCTTCCACCTGGTCTCTCTTCCTCCCATCACAAAAATTGAAAATTGGAATTCACTAGGGGTAGGCAATATGAGAATGTTTTCAAAACCTTTTTTCCTGTGGCACAGTATATGCATGATGTGTTCTTTGAAGGGGGGAGGGAGTTATGTATAGGCAACAACATTTTCTTTGGTTCAATTGTTTGGAAACACTGACAGATTTTCAACAAAACATATTTGTTAGTTTTCGTGACCAAACAATGGGGATACTGTCTCCATGCTTATTATGGTACTTATTCCATCTTAAACTAGACTGACAGAGGGCCAATATGAAGCACCTTAAATACCTTTACCTCTCTAAAAATCATGTTTCTTAAGTGGAAGCCAGTCTCATTTTTCTCCCCTATAGTCCTCTCTTCTCTCCCTCTCTTCTCTCCCTTACCACAAGTCTCCACAGAGACCATGCTGTATTCTCTGTGAGTGTGCTGTCACCATCAGTCACACTACCGTTGACTGCTATGAATACCCTCATATTCGTTAGAAGTACTACACTGTGCCAAACCTGAAGACGTTATGTGAGCACACAGACCCTTCTCTCCTTCTGGGCTTTCTCAAGGAAAGTAACCTCTATAGAAATCTTTGACGTGACTCCCACATAAATTTGCATCTGCCTACTGAGACATTTTAAAAGATTTTTACCCCATCTTTACTTTTTTTGGTTGATTTTTTCCCCCTCCATTCTAGCTGACACTATATAACACATTCGTTGGTGCTTTGTTAAACCCCACCTAATTAGCTAACTTACCACGAGTGTACCACTGTAAGTTTTATAGTAAAGGACCTCTTTCGCCACAATTTTGTATGTCAGCAAATTTGTTTGTACATTTTCTTTGATGTGGGGAGGGGACCTGAGTGATTGAAGAGGATTATGAGAATCGGTAGGAAACTTGGCTATGTTCTGCATGCTGAGGTGATGAGGGTTTTCACTTCCCCTACCCCCACTCAATTGTGAGGAATTAAGGATTTGCAGCACTGTTGAGAAAACAGGTATGACAGCTAAGAGTAAACTTCATCGGTTTAATTATTTTGTTGAAACTGGCTACATTTTTAAGAGCAAATTATCAGTGCCCTCTCCAGGTTTGTGTGCAGTACTGTCACCTCTGCCCACCTTCTCTCACTCTTCATACTATTGCCATATTGTAAGTTAGACATGTTTGTAAAAGTTTCAAAACCTGTTCAGTCCTTAAATTTTGCTGCAGGAGTCCAGACCATTTTCCCCAAGCAAGTGCTCCCACTAAGTTTCCTTCTTAAATGTACCTACTAGAACTAACTTTCATTTCAGATAAATTTACTTTTGGTGCTAAAGGCAACAATTCTAAAGGAGTGGTACCTGGTTTAACATTTTTATTCTTGAAACTGGTTTCTTTCACAGGAACAAGTTATCAGTGCTCTCTTCCAAGTTTGTTTGCAGACAAGTTTTGCCGTCAATTCTGTCCAGCTTCTCTCTCTCCAGACCATTGCCAAATTTTGCCAAGACACAGATGGAAGGATAGAGACGGAAAAGGTGAGGATTGATCGAATGGTCCCCAGGCAACACATCCCCTCCCCCCTGCTGGACAATTCCTCCTGACCTTTCTCTCAGGAATTATTCCCACCAAGACAATTTTCCCTCCCCTCTCCCTAAAAAATTCCCTCTCAGTACAATTCCAAATTTATTTGTAGAGGAAGTTTACTGAGGGAGAATTGTCATCATCGGGGGGGGGGGGGGGGTTTTGTCTCGGGCAATTGCCCAGCTGGGGTTGTCCAGGGGGAGTTACGGGGGCAGGAATTTTCCACAGAGGCAGGTGTCGGGTCACATTTTGAACGGTGATTGCCAGCTATCCTAAAAATATGGGCAAGCCTGATATTAGGTATCTCCTTTTTGGTGGGGGAAAAGTTATATAGCTGAGAAAGTGTCTTAAATTAAAGAGTGGGTGGGGGATTTAAATTGCCCAAAAGAGAGAATGATTAGTTCGTTACATTTAGTCTTATGTGTAAACAGCATAACCAGTGTATGAAGACATATGTCAGTTGGAAAAAGGTCAAAATAATTACCCTGAAATTTTGAAAACTCATCAGTGAAAATCAGGGAGTTTTCAACTAAAAATTTGGGAACCATTTTTCGGTGTCAAAGTCTTGTTATGTATATTTTTCAGTGTCAAAGTCTTTTTATGTACATTTTTGTTGGTTTATTTGTTTTTCTTGTTTTTGTTTTTGGGCCCCGATGAGTATTTGCATGCATTACAGTGTCTACAAAACAATGTCCAATTTAAAGACAGACAATCATTGGCCAAAGTGCATTTTTGGTGTGAGGGTATTAAAATTCTCAGTGGGTTCTTATTGCTCTTTGATTGACATTAACGTTAGAAAATTTAGAAATGCAGAGTATTACTGTAACTCAAACTTCACACAATACAGAGAGAGAGAGTTTGGATTGCAATTATAACCTTGTATGCTCACTATTACATGGCCTGAAGCCATGAAACAAGTTTGTGTCTGCACAAGGAGGAGCGTTATACAGTTATGGGAGGAGCCACAAGCTGCTTAAAGTTGGGAGAACTGGAACTGTCTGTGATGACGAGAATTGCCCATTAAGGTATACCCAGTTGATGAACATGAAAATACTCATGATATACCTTAAACATGACAAAACACTGAGTAGCATCACAGACAAAAAAGTAACTTTGTTTTCAAATCATGGCCAATGGTTAGAAGTTGTGTAGAAATTTAGATCATTAACGCAAAGTTAACGGAAGGAATTACTTGTAGAATGTCTGAGGACAAGGTGAAATGTGTAGAATGTCTGGTGACAAGGTGAAATGGGAGATGTTACATTTTGTGAGGAAATGCTTATTTCCTGTTATTTAATACTTGTAAATTAAAGTACTCTCACATTTTAAAATTTTGACTTTATAAAACTCAGCAAAGAATTTTCTTAGCTCCTTGTAAGAAAATCACTGATTTCAAAGCATGACATTAGTTATACATCACAGCATAGGCATAGGGGATATTTCACGAAGGGTTTTTTTTTTTTTGCTAATGGGGTGCCAGAGCCCTTTATGCCTGAGTAAAATGTAACAGGAATCCTTTCCAAGGACAGAATTACCTAAATTTCTCACATAATCTGCCACAGAAATTGGCTTCCCCTCAATAGCAAAAGGGAAGCTTCAGCCACCCGTGCCCCACATTATATTAATAAGACTACTCCCACCCTCCCCACCACTGAAGAAACTCATTTGTTCATGATAGACCTTATACATTAAAGTCGCTCTATGCCATTTTGGGGACAAAACAATGAAGCACATGGCATGCACGCAGTAGACTTTGCACATGCATGTAGTAGACTTATGCGCATATGCTATTGGTTGACAAATCAGCTGTCTGCATTTGCTGGTGTTACTTTCAATGATACACGCTTGCCTCTAAATGAGGGAGCATTTTCTGCTCTGTTACATCATATGCATAAGGTGTATTTGGTAATTTGAACATTGAATAGCTTTCTCCCTGGTCTTGAGGATAGATTCAGGCCTTAAAGGGATTGTCCAGAAACAAAATTCAGTAAGTTTAAAAAGTGCAGAAAATTTTTCTCTTTTAGGAGGTGAAAACTGTATCTCAATAGCTTGTAGCATTTGGAAGATACAAATTTTCAAAGAAATAAAATTTTTTCTCAAGATGAAGTGCATTATGGGAAATCTATGATGTCATTGCAGCACATTTATTTGACAAAGACTAGAATTTCTTTATGATATTAATGCTGCTGTAGGGAATGTTTAGCAACTTTGTTTGTTATGCCCTACATATGATGTAGGTTTGTGCTAAATCTACATGGAAACATATTCAAACATTCCAACAGTATCAAATTTCAAGGACAAACAGGACATTCAATTATACAGAAAAACAAAGGGAATCTTAGGCAATGTGCCCACTTTACATAACAATCTGTGACCTTGATGAGAACTGGAGGTATTTTTGACAAAACTAAGCACTCTTTAATATGAGATATCTCGAGTTAGGAAAAGAGTATTGCTATGGGGTTTGGAGGGCAGGAATTGGAAAATTTTTCTCTTTCACATGAGACCCTTGTGAAATGCCACTGTAAAATGCCTTTAAAGGGAAAGATTGTGATTAAGTAGCATCATGCATGGAATTAAGGGAAGTTTGAATTGCATCATGCATGGACAGAAAATAGCACTTTATCATTAATAAAGGCAGAATGTAGTCACCCCAATAAAGAATTGTATAGTATATCTTATTTCCAAAAAGGTTATTGAGTCATGTGACATTATTTTTCTCACTCAATTGTAAAATTTACAAGGAGCAACTGCTTGGTTTACCTTGAATATGCAATATTTATGTCCTAAAATATGAAAAATACTTGTAAGAAAAAATAAGAAATTTGTGACATTTAGCTGTGTTTCAAAATAAGTTTGGGGCGACTGTTTATGACCTTTAAACCATTCACTGTCATCAGTGAAGCCTTGGAACATCTTTTCTCCTGGCAATATTCTATAATGAGTTACAATTGTTGCATCATTTGAAAACTTGAACAAACAGATTTTTCATTAGCTTACAAAGCAGTGACGCCCAATTAGCACACATTCACACTTTCCATGGATATCGACTTCAGAGATGTGGATTACAGATGAGAGAGATGTGGAAAATGCATTTCCATAAGGATATATGTGCACCCCATTAGCACACATTCACATTTTCAATGGATATCGACTTCAGAGATGTAGATTACAGATAATGGAGATCACAAGGTTATATCCACTCAAAGTTAACACACTTTTAAAGGATATACCTCCTTTAGAGATCTGGATAACTGGGTGGCAGTGAACATCTTTCCCTGAGCCTCTTTGTTTCTTAACATTGAGATTATTCAGTTACCTTCTTTTGAATTGCCTAAAATTCCACACTTTCACATTCTGGTCACAGTGTCATAGGTATGAATATTTTCAGTTTTGTTTTACAAACACAGCATTTCCCTTTAGGGCTGTAATGTTGTACAACACACTTAAAGAGACTGTGAATGTTGGGGGGAATCCCTAAGGTCTTTGTGGATGACACCTTCAAGTCAGTTGGGGTTTCAAATTGATCATCCTGATGCAACCTTTGGAATCTTTTAAAGTTAAAAAGGTTATTGTCAGATTGGAAACTGTAGATTGCTCTAAGATGAAAACTCACAGTACATTGACCTGGTAGTGGCTCAAACCTCCCAATTGCTATAAGGTTCAGTGCTTCAAATGTCACTATATGTGCCTTTATCCTTTGATCTGCAACACTTCAAAGGGAAACTGCAACTACTCCAATTTGAACTAGTTTAGCATACCTGTGTGGCCATTTTTGGTTTCGATGAAAAGAGAAACCTATGCGGTCACGATGGCATGTGTATATATGTGTGTATGGACCCAACATTTCATACAAGGTGAGGACATTTTCT
>WURT03082078.1:0-13020 GCA_009936505.3 Holothuria glaberrima | reverse complement strand
AGCGCTTTGAGACTTATCGTTAGTGTAAAGCGCTATATAAGAACAAATTATTATTATTATTATTATTATTATTATTAACCTGATTAAAGCGTGACGTGGTCGGTATTCGAGCTTATTTGCACCACGCCTTATTGAGTAAGTGAATCATTGAGTCTGTCACTTCGGGAAATATCCATCAATTAATGCTTAACCGTGACGACAACAAGCTAGCTGAACAAACAGTTTATACTGATGCCAAATTTTTGGTGCCAGTAATATTGGACAACGGAAGACTATAGTGTCATAGTTGTTTTTTTTTTGTGCGTGAATTGTCGAAAATGGAGTGAGGAAGGTTATGTAGATGTATTTTCGTTTCTTCAGGGAGGTCTGAGAGAGCATTGTTGAAGGATGCTCGTTTCGTCGTGTTTAGCAATAACCTTTTACGTAAATGAACGTTGAGGCTGTCTATGGAGTCACTTCTATAGTGGATATGGTGAACTAACTTGGTTTGCGTTTGAGCGTTTGTTTGTTTCACACCGCTGTCGATGTCCTACATCACCCAACGGGGAAAGCGCGTGTAAGCTAAGGATGCAAATCAAGTACGCTAAAGGTATACTCTATAAATTTGGAATATTCGAAGGGGATGGGCTCGAGTGCAAATGGGGAGCGAGGTAAGGGTCAAGAATAGTTCGTCTGAAATGTAAGTTCACTCGGTTGCCAACAAGGTGACTAACGGCTGAACGGATTCCGAGCCCTTGTGATTCATTGAGACCTCCTACAACCCGAGATAGTCACCTATAGCTGTCTAGGGGGAAAGCGTTTAATTGATTGTAACTAGTTCAAAGAGTAATCTCATCGTCAAATATCTTCTTTGACATTAGCCGTCATCTTCGTTTCTGAAAAAACCCACTTTCATGTTCACAGTATAGTTACAATTTAATAAATTCGTATAACTGGTCGTTGAAAGTTGCCAGAATTTATCGTAAAACAAGTCGGGATCTGCCTTTGCTCAGTATGATGGACAATCGAATTTATTGGAAAAATAACCTGTTTTAAGGTGCCGGTCTCAAGGTTTTATTAAAATTTCCAAATTTACGAATTTATAGGACGGAAGGTGTGGGAAAAGCTCTTGTAGGAGTGTTAAGGAATGCTCTATACCTCCTGAAAATCCCTTTACTTTAGCATACCTAGTTACCAGGTTACCAGGCTGCGTGAGCCGCAGCCTGGGTTGGCCCGGCAGTGGTGCTAAAAGCTTTCTTAACAATAGTTAATGCAAATATATACAACAATGACCAATCAAGGCCTACTATCCGAATAATCTTATAGCATGACCCACAGAGTACCGTATTTTGCATAATTAACAAACTTAATGGAACGGTATACCGATTTAAGTGATGAGTTAGTGTTATTTTGGAAAATTCCACTAGCAGACTTGCAGAGAGCGCTTAATTATCTTCGAAGATACTTAGGACAATCTGCCCTCATTGAGATCGATATAGATCCACTATCCGAGGGAGCCACTGATGAGGAAAACATACATTGTATGGTATATTTCCGTCCGTCTTATGACAGAACTGAAAGAAAAAGTTCCCAAAAACTATTCATTAGAGAAGCTTAACATTCATCTTCATTATAAGTATAGTAAGAAAAAAATATATTCTTAACTCCACTCTACACGAATTTCTATTTTTAACCATCGGGGTAGGCTGGAAGGGGGCGAGGGATGTATTTGACAGGAGGACCTAGTTCCCCTTTCCTCATCTGGAGCCTCATCTGTGCAGGAGCGATAAATACTTTCATCTTTGTGGATTATTCATCTATGTTAGTGGACCAGTCTAAACTCTTGGAATACTTGTGGACAAACCCTCTGGAATAACACGTACACAGGTTCGTCTTTAGAGGCAAGCGCCTTGATGGTGCCAAAGACTAGCACCCAAATCTTTCACGTCGGCGGAGCCATAAACCAGTGTATCCAGTAAGGGTAGTAGGGTTTCCCTCTGGCTCTGTGTCTACGTTTTATCTGCCTATGGGAACATAAATCCCATAACAGATGGGGCTAAAACACTGCGATGGGGACAGTGAAGTAGAATCTGTAGAGCTTCTGAAATTTCATCATATTTTGCACTACGTACCAATAGCATGTCCGTATGTTTAATGCAAAAGCTGTGCCAAATATCATATGATCGCAACCAATATGCTTGCAAGAGGTCGCATAGTGTGAGAGCAATTGTAGATCGCATCCGGTGGCAAGCGCAACGGATCGCAAGAGCTCTCAACGAAAGGAGGCGGTGGTAAGCCGCAAGGAATCGCAAGAGCTTGCAAGCCGTTGGTCGCCTACTGGGCAAATGTATGCACAGTTCAGGGCCACCGTGAGAACAATTAGGCTTTTGTAGCTGTGACTTGCGTCGTTTTTCCATGTGGTTTTATGGTGTCGTAGAAAGAGGCGGTTGTTAGTTTAATTCTTAGTCCGACTTTTGGTCTTTTTTTCTAAATAAACTAAAATTTCGTGATAGAAAATAAGCAATAAAATCAATTTTTAAAACAAATTATAGAAGCGTTATTGAAAGAGCAAGGATGAGGTAAGAATTAAAACTTTGTCGTTGTTTAGACTAACTATGACTGCCATGCAATTAATTTCAGGTCAAAAGAACTTCTAACATATCGATTCCAAACTAGAACTTGATCGCCACATCAAGAATATATTCACTTGTCTCTCAAAATATGCTGGATTGCAACGCAAAATCGAGTCAAGTAAATTTGTGTATACGGGTCGGCAACGTTTTGGTATAAAATTGAATTTTCTCTTTTTTGGTTAATGATTAGTATTAATCCTTTGACTCAATCTACACACTTTGCGTCCGCTAAGGTTAAGCGTAGAAAATGATTGTGTTGCTAAGGGAGAACTAATGGTGGACACCACGTAACATTACCTGAAAAGTAACATGAATTTGGCAGAAAATGGTGAACATTCTGTCACTTGTTTCTAAGTTGTGACTCCCTTACACTTCGTAAGTACCATATCGATGAAGTTGTAATATGAAGTTAGTGGCGCATTTGCAGAGCCGTATCCATTTAGTGTATTTTATGAACTTTGAACTAAATTGTTTGCTTACGCACTTATCCATTTTAACTTTAAGCTCCTTTTAGATGTTTAGTGAAACGCCTTTCTATTGTGATTGAACCCGCATTCACCACCTAACTTACATAATGAAGAGCGCAAATCGCCAATAAGCAAGGTGTGCAAAAGTTATACCGAGCGGGATTTGCCACTTTGACCTGATGGAATCCATCGTGCGTCGTTAGAACGGAAATGTCTTCGTAGCTAAAACTTGAAACTATAAGGAAACACATAACACCATTGACTTTGCTGGTGATAGATTTATGCTGGCAGAAAAAAAACTCCAAAATACACTATATTTCGAGAGGTCAGCTTTCATCATTAGCTAAAAAGTAGTAATGAAACTGATGAGAGTCTACAAACTACTTTAACATTAACTTAAATTTAGGTTGGAACAAGTTATAAACGAAGTTTGTTTTTGTCTATTTAAATTCCATCCACAGAGCAATTACGATTACTCCAGCTACTGGTTTTGGAAACAATACTTGCAATACTTCGGCGGTGGTAGAGGCGGACATGGCGGTGGCGGAGGAGGTGGTGGCGGCGGCGGAGGTGGTGGAGGTGGAGGAGGTGGTGGAGGCGGACGGGGAGGAGGAGGTCGTGGAGGAGGTGGAAGAGGAGGTAACGGGAGACCTGGGGGAAGAAATAGAGATGGGCAAAATGGAGATGGCTTACAAGTTGGTGTAGGGAGAGGAGGCAGTAACAGAGATAATGGTGGAGTACGAGGTGGTGCCGATGGAGGAAGAGGTGGTGGAGGAGGGAGAGGTGGAGATGGTCGAGACGGAGGTAGAATTAATGGTGCGCCTGGAAGACCTGGAAATTCTGGAACTGATGGAGCTAATGGCAAAGACAGGAAAAAATCGAGAGAGAGAGGCGGCAGAAATAAAGATGGCGATACAAACAGAAACGGTGATGAAGATTTTTCTAGATTTTCAGGCTCAAGGGGAGAGAATGGAGGTAACGGGGGAAGAGGAGGATCGGGTGGAGGTGGTGGCGGCAATGGTGTGGGAAATGGCGCAAGAGGTGGTAGTGGAGGGAGGGGAGGGAAGGGTGGGAATGATAGTCAGACTAAGAATAATGGAAGGTCAAGGGACAACGACAACATGTCCGACGAATTTTATAGTACAACTGAGAGGACATTCGGTACAGTGGATCCATTGAATGTGGAAAAAAATGCCGAACACACAGGATAGACAAATGCAAAGTAGCATGACAACGGTTAAAGGATTGGTTGCTAATGACATTACACTACCGAGTAGAAATTTATGTAATGTCTGAGTATCGAGTGCACTGAAATGCCTTTATCCAACAAGTTTTGTATTAGACAAATATATCGTACTTTCGTAGAGTTCTTGTATAGTTTTTGAACAATATTTTGTGACAATGACCCCCTAACATAGCAGTCCTTAAGCAAATATTAATGTAGATGCGTCACATATGAGTACCTTATTGTATAAAAACAATTTTTAGTGTTCCCTACTGTTATAAGAGGAAGGTTATTTAGAGAACGGTATTTAAAACATTAGCTAAAATGCCAATAAATACCAAAGTATCATTTGTATATGTACAAAGCTTGTAATCTCATCTTTATCAGTCTGTCATTAACTGTCTAACCAGTCGGTCCCGTAGCAATGGGTGGAAATCCCGGAGGTGGGAAATATATCCCCCACTTTGTGATAACTCTGCCTTTAGCTTTCACTTTTTCACACACTAACTACCTCAAGGGCTCATTATCCCTCTAACCCCACTTTTTCACAAAAACCTCCGCTACTGCCCTTGACACACCTGAGTCTCTAGTTCATAGCCTATTTATACAGGTGGGGAATGTATATTCCCATCTCCGTTTACACAGATATCTTTTGGCAGGGGACAAGAGATTAAGCACAACCCTGCATCAGATAGCGTTTAGTGTACCAAGAGATGAAAATGCCAAAATGCTTCCCATATTAACCGAAATAACACTTTCCGTGCCTTACAAGTCACATATATACAATTTCTCGGTATGTTTAAAAACCAAAGGAACCAAACGGAACTGAAATGATAACATGATTTTGAAACTTTTTTTTTGGGGGGGGGGAACTTCCGTGCTTTCCCCGTTGTGTGCGACCATTTATATTCCCCTTTTCAATAGAACTAAATGATGAACATGCAAGCGAAAGAAGTGGTGTAATAGTGTTATGCCATACCTTCCTTTTTTCATTATCCTGATTCATGAATTATACTAATCAAAGTCTTACCTTTCCTAGTTATTGGCCCATAATCACCAAAGACAGAACTGTGACAGATTAGAGATGTACAAATCAGCCCCTTGATAAATGAGTAGGCCTATATCCCAAGGAAAGGGATACCACCTACTTTTTCTCAAGCTATCAATATCATGACCATAATTCTTTTACTGCCAAATTCAATCGACGTCGAACTTTATCCTGCAATTGCCTTCATCAGCCTACTTCATTTTCTTCCATACTGAATCTATTAAATTATTAAAAAAGTTTGAAGACAGTTTTTATTGAATCAAAAAGCTTATGAGATGGAGTAATGACTTGGTGCTTGCCATCTAGCTGAACTGAACTGAACCTTTTGTCATCCTTAGCATAGACCATTGTTGAAATCACCCATGCATGTCAAGCAGTGTAAATGCCGCTTGCACCTTTGCTTGACTGGCCAGAACAAAAGCAGTATGAAAACCACAAAACAAACAAAGCACTCAAGCAGACTAATCTCCTTTCCCCGAGTTGTGCCTACCAATTCGGGATTTTAACTATATGGGAGGATTCACAGCATGTGCACATTTTTGACATTTCTTAGTCCTATGGAAAATTTTTTGATATTTTAGGGTACTCAGAAGCAATTTGGTGCATCCTTTTCGAAAAATTTTAAGGTAAATTACCACAAATTTTTGACATTTCTTAATCCTTTGGAACATTTTTTGATATTTGAGGGCCCTTGGATGCGATTTAGTGCATTATTTTGGACAAATTAAAAGGTTAAACTGCTACACATTTTTTACATTTCTTAGTCCTTTGGAAAATGTTTTGATATTTGAAGGTCCTTAAATGCAATTTGGTGCATCATTTTGGAAAAATTTTAAGGTAAATTACTAAAAATTTTTGACATTTCTTAGTCCTTCAGAAAATATTTTGATATTTGATGAGGGCCCTTGGATGCAATATTGTGCATTATTTTGTACAAATTTAAAGGAAAACTACTGCACATTTTTGACACTTCTTAGTCCTTTTGGAAAAATTTTTGATATTTGAGGGTAATTAGAAGCAATTTGGTGCACCATTTTCGAAAATTTTTAAGGTAAATTACTACAAATTTTTGTCATTTTTTACAGAAGAGACAAATAACGGGTTTTCGTGCTTGGAAAGTGTGTGGGGGGGGTAACTCATACTTCCGTCCCCTACAAATTTCGCTGGCCCGGGCTGGCGCCCCCAGCACCCACTTCCTACGCCAGTGTGTTCCAGAAAAAAAGTTCCGCAAGCAAAGGTTATGTGATACATATGGAAAATATTACGGCAAGTACTCTCTGCCCGGTAATAAGATCAGTATCTTCTCATAAGTCTATGCATTTCATATAGCTGTGAGGTCTGCCCTAGCCCCAGGGTCAGGCGTGAGAGAAAACTAACGAACTTTTTAAGAATATTCAAATAAAACTTCACTTTCAACTTCTTTTGAGTCTTAATGTCTTGTCGGTTTTGTGGTTGATGGGCTAAGGGGAGGGAGTAATTGTTCCTGGTGTGCTTAGGGTGTCAGTCATCCCTCGTTCAGTCCTAGGCAAAGCAAGTAATCATCTCATAATAGAACGAAGAAGCGAAAGAATTTAACATAAAAGGTGTAGGATAAGCCATGTTTTAAGTGGATGGGTAAACGAAATTATCATTTCTCTTAGGGGCTACAAAGGGTAAGTCTTGTGTGCTTCAGAAAAACGTATATTTGTAAGGGAGGAGTTTTCAAAGAGAAAACATAACTTGTCCGATAACCACTTCCCGTTCGAGGAAAAATATTCAGCCGTTTCCTAAACCCTCTGTTTTGAAGGTAAATTTTGTGTTTACAATCAACAACATGTTCCAGACAATCAGTTTCACAAACTCGCCTTAAGAGCTTTTCGTCCCAAAAGTACTACTTCTTGCAAATCCCAAAAGTACCACTCCTTGATTGATATATGGTTAAAACATCATTTGAAAATTTTAAGTTTGGGTGACCAAATTATACATGAGCTAAAAAGTAGTGAATTTCTCCTAGCGATAACTTAAATTATGAAGATAAGTTACCTAGCCACCTTAATATCCTCAATTGACGGACGTTCTGTACCTGTAAATATTTTCTGTACCACAAATATAATAGTACAAACCAGCTCAGGAGGAGCTGTTTCACGAAATGGTTATCGATAAAGTAACTTTTGAAACTCCTTGACCTGTGATATATCGGCAGTATTTTTAGTGCGCCCAGGCCCGTAGCCAGACAAGGTACTGAAGGGGGGCAAAATGGCTTCCAGGTGGGGAAAAATTTTTATCGGGGGGCCAAATGTGTTAAAATGTATTAAGTCAATGGCCGCTTGAAACTTCTCTAGGGGGGCAAAAAATCCAGGGAGGCTTCGTCCGCCTTGCCCCCTCCCCCTTGGCTACGGGCCTGTGGGCTACAATCCTGGACAAATTTATTGGGATATTTTCGAGTCTGAAAGATATTTTAGGAGAAATTTTAGGAAAGATGTTTTCCCCACCCCTTTGGCAATGCTGAGAAAACGAAGCGAGATCCTTTTTCTTAAACACCTGACGTTGCATTCGGCTTCAAAATAACATTGAAGATAGATATGGGGATTCAGTGTCCCATATACTATAGGAGTATCAGAATCTCAGTTGAAAGGTATAGAAAATCTAGTAGTGAATCGTTGAGGTATTTTGGTGATAGCAACAGCGAAGAGCATACTTTTTAAAGGGGCTATGGCTTCCACATAACATATTTAGAATAGCCCTGTACTGAAGTTCTAAATTCTAAAAAATGGTGACTGCATTTTTGATTGACATTCATTCAAATATAGCTCTACTCTGGTTGGTCAATGGTGATTTGCACAGCCGGTTGTGTGCTTTTTTACGTGTTTTAGAACCGACGACAGTCAGTTGTGTTCCCAGTTAAGCACACGGTTTTGTGTCAAAGCCTTGAACAATTGAAACTGTGCAGGCTATTGAAGCTCTGTAGAGGTGTACTGTAGACTGGGGGATTTTGTTTTGATCAGAGAAAAGGCTAGAAGAAAACTTGGAAGGGAGAATTTTACCGTCTGGGCCCGAGATTACAGAACCTTTTAGTTACATTACGTGACCCAGAGAGAAAGGAGAGGTCTTTATCGTATCAGGATTAAATTATTTACGTCACACTTATTCTGCAGAAGAAGTAGTGTTGGTCAAGACCATAGTACTAGCTAGCACAACGTTCGCGACTAGTGGGCCCTCTCTACATTCTTCAGAAATCCTGAGTTTTGAAGCAAAATCTCCCCGCAAGCGGCAAGTTTAACGAGCGCCCTCGATTTTATTTCCTACCAGGGAAAAGTATAATAACGCCCCGACCAAGACCACAGAAGAAGTACCCCTCGGAGAGGACTCTGTTTGCTCAGCTCCTCATCTTCCCAAAAAACCGTTAGGGATATGACTGAACAAAGAATATGCCGTACAGCCTGCTACTTCAGCAACAGCATTTTCCCTTTAAGTACACTCATATGCTTATTTGTATTTTATAATTTGTATTATTATTGTATTATATATATTATATATATATATATATATATTATATTATTTGTAGCACTTCAAAGTTCGCTGAGATGTTTGAATAGCCTCGGATGTTATGGCTTAAAGCGAACAATATCCTGAGGGTGACTTGTGAGTAGACATTTCTAACTATTGCCAAATTCTCGGGTATGGGATCTTAAGTGTTTCGGAACACGGACCAATTCTGCCAGAGGATTTGCTTTTTAAATTCACTGTAATAGTCACGGCTTTGTTCAACAGCTTTTGTTCTTTTTAAAATTTTGGCTCCTTGAACCATCCCCGGTCCATTTCTGCGAACGTCGCCGACCGAAAAATGGCCCGCGGGCCACCACTTAGGAACCTAGGTTCTAGGGTATTGTATCCATCACCCTTAATACCGTTCTTACCATAGAACAGATGCACAAACGAACTTTACATTTTTGAGGAAACATCAGCTACGTGTATTGACTTCATCTTTTGTTCATTTTCCATAGCAAATTCTATGGAGTAGTTTAAATGGTATGAAATTTCAAATAGTAGTCACAGACATGAAGAACTCCCACTGCGTTCACATGGGATAGCGACCATCTGACTTACACGTTATCAGACCAATGACAAAAACTATATAGGAATGCAATCGTCATCACGATAGGCGGCTGGATGAACACCTCGAGGCGACCATGATCATCAAACCATCAAGTTCTTTATCAGTTCACCCCAATTTCAGAATGGTAGCGCCATCTTTACAATATGTGATCTTTATAACGTAAAACTGTAGATGGCCTTTGTGGTTACCTTTTATTAAATGACGCATTTATCATCCCTTGTGAACACCTGGTCAACAGTTCTCCAAACTGGCGAACAGTTTGATCTGTCCGTGATATGGACAGAATAATATCGATGTAATTTGTTCTACATAGAAGATATGTATGACAATGAAACACATTGACCCTCTTCAATTCCCTATTCGCCTTTCCACTTTTCATATGATATGATAAGTTGAGAAACTGTCTCTGTCAATAGAAAATCGATATACTTCTCCTCCACACCTCTCCAACTCCTGCGCACTCTACACTTTAACATGCTCTTTTCTACAGATTTAGCTGATAAAAGCCTATTTTTGTGAAGAGTCCATTTCCATTTCAAGTTGGCAACCTTACAATGAAATATCAGGTCCATCGGAGCAGGGAACTGCAACCCAGACCCTCCCCCAATAAATTTCAGTTTGAAGGGATTTTTGGCTGAAACTGTCTAAAATTACAATTAAAAGTTATAAAATTCAAGAGTTAAAGGACTCAACCCCCTTCCCTGGCTTATTAAATCCTGGAGAGGATACTGAATATACTTAATGTCCCATTTCAAGCAGACGAAGGTATAAGTATTATTCGACAAAGAAACTAAACGTAAACATGGAGTAACGTTGCTATTCACATCGAAAGTAGTCGGCCTGCATTAGAAGGCTTGAAAGAAAAATCCTCCGTAGTACCCTGTGTTATTTGATTAGGTCCTCATTTGTGCAATAAATGCTCCATCCCCTCGTTGGCCGATTCCTACAGTGCCTCTTGAGTCAAGAGTCTTATCGTAATCACTCTCTATATAAACAGAACGAGGTTGTTTCCTGATATCTATCTAAGAGTTCCATTATCTACTTCTTCCATTTCTATCAACTGGCAAGTACACACACAGATACATTTCAGCTTCAGTGAACAATATACACAAACTACGAAAACCATGATGATATTTTCTGGCAACACCAGGCGAACCAATCTTCGATTGTGTTCAGCTGTCTTCGGCTTCGATCTTCTGTAGCGTCTCCTTGCAAGGCATTACGTTCTTGCAGGACGCCACCCGATAGCTAAATCACAATTTAATGAGAAATGAAAACGAAAAAATATGATATGGAATTCATAATAGCTTTTCTTATTTATCAGTATAATACCTGACATGTGCTGGGGCTGATGCAGGAGTTAAAAAGGGGTCCACTGATTGCCAAAGGCACTCGTGCGTAGAGAAGCGGTGATGGGGAAGGTTCGGGAAGGGGGTACCCTCTCCCCAACAGCGCACCCAGGAATTGATGAGTGGAGGCACTACAGAAGATGATATCGAAATCTCACCCCATGAGCCAGCAAGTCGATGGAAATCAGAATATTTGTATCTACGATAATTTGCAAACGGGGTGAACACTTTCCTTGTCGCCTTGTGTGGAGGTACCGTCCTGGAGGAGGGGTCTAACGGGAGGGGACCCTTTGTAAATTTTTTGTTCGTGAAAGGTGGCAGAGTTGCAAAACGGTGCTCCCTTTGGCAAAGTCTAAAACTGATCATATGTTGAAAAATTCACATACTTAAGTGAATTGTTCTTATCTTTGCAGGGGGTAAGGGAAGGGTGTGATGTATTCTAAGTGGACGGGGTGAAACTTCTCCCCTTGACAAATTTTTGTTTGTGTTTGGTGGCTTTGATGCTAAACGGTGCAATCTTTAGCAAAGCTTTGAACTATTACATAATGAGGAATTACCATTATTTAGTGATATTTTGACTGTGTCATGGCCCCCTCCAGCTGATTGCTGGTACCATGAGACCGACTTAGGGCCACCTCGAGGCTTTAGGTAATTACAAAAACGGGACGTTAGAATGATGTTTTTACTGACATCCAAATGACACTACATGAGAGCATTCCAAGCATTTCACAAAAAACTTGAGTTTTACTAATATTGAACCAGAATCTAATCGAAAAGCTTCCAGTGGGGATGAGCGGGAGAGGAATTAAGGATAAACAAAAGGGACAGACAGAAAATTAATACGCATGTTCATAGTGCAATGTTCTGTAAATACATTAATAGCCTTTGAATAAGCTTGTGTAATGAATAATGTACTCAGTGGTGCTACCAGAGTTTGGTGACTGGGGTGGGGGGTGGGCTACCACGAATGATAATGCCGTAAACCCACCCCAGATAAACCCAGAGGGTACGTGCAGATTATGCATATGCCCACCTATTATAGTTTTCACCCGAGGATGTTCCCTTCTACTTCGACAAATTTCAGTTCATTTAGGGTGGCTTAAATGCAAAATGGTTCTACCTCTGGCAAATTTTGGAACTGACCATATACTGAAAACTCTCACAATCTAGCATATTATTCTTAATTTTGGTTGAGTGTAAATGAAGGATTTGTTGTCTTAGTGAAGGGGGTGACAACTCCTTTTGTGAAAAATTAAACGCGCATATAAATGTGCGTCACTTGAAGATACCATAGAAACTGACCAATGAGTGTCCATGAACTTGCAAACCCAGTCATTGTGCATTCATGTTCAAGTGTACATATGTGGAATTCCGCGATGAAGAAATAACTTATTCTTATTTAAGTGGAATTTATTGAGAAGTGGTTTTTCTCAAATTAACAATATTCCGAAATAGCAAGTATTAATACTTTTGTAAGACATTTATTTGCATGTTTGTTTTCAAAACTACTGAACAGTGTTCAGCACTTCCGCCCCAATATTTCGGCCGGCATGAGGAGTCACCGCGCCATTTTAAGTTTGGAATCTATGCTTATAATATCTTTGGAATTTGCTGACGATCCTGCCTTCACTAGCCTTATTTCAAGTGACAACAATAGGATTTACCTTGATCAGGTTAATCATTTTGTGGATTACTGTGATTTAATTTTCTGAAGTTGAATATTAAGAAAACGAAGGAGATGATTATTGATTATAGAACCAAACAGACAGAACCCTTGTTAATTAAAGAATGTGTCGTAGAAAGGGTTACTTAGTGTTAGCCAGATACTCTTACCACATTTTACAGTCTCATTTCCGTTAATGTATGGACTTACTGTCTCTTATGTTGGGCGGGTAACACTGACAAAAGCCATATAAAAGTCCTTGATGACATTATGAAGCGGGTGGGTTGAGTACTGGGGGAGAATATTACTTTTGTCAAAAACACGCCAGTATAAAATTCCAGCCGTTATGGAGCGACCCTTCCCATCCTTTGTATGACCAACGAAGCAGCCATAAGCTACCTTTAACATTTTGGCAAGAACTAAAATATTTGGAAATATTAGCGCGTAGGTCTCTAACATACGATATTTTAACCGACATATTACACCGCGTGTTTGGTCTAGTGGTAGAGCATCTGCCTCTCACGCGGGAGGCCCGGGTTCGATTCCCAGGTCGAGTCATA